>JAUTBZ010033560.1:0-19142 GCA_032361785.1 Lepetodrilus galriftensis
TGGGTATAATTAGATATCCTATAAATTCCAACAGTCATTTTATTTATGGCCGTCTTCACATGAAGAAGGCATGTGATTCAATAATGCAATAATTTGTGTAATTTTATTATTTTTCCGATATTTTATTTTGGTTGCTTGGGTGTATGAAGCTCCTCCGTTCTTCCCCAGAGGCATCTTGGAATTGTTGTTTGTTTTCCTACGCATGATGTCAATATCTAGTTACCGTAGTTCACATTCACAATCCTTGAAAACAAAGCACAACATTCTTCGTGTCAGAACATTGATTGATTGTATTACATTATCATAATATTAATGTTGAATTACGAACTAATTTGTGTTTTTCAATCAAATTTAAATTAAAACTAACTAATTTATCAATTTCTATTTCTCGTATTTACAGAAATAACATTTAATTATATATACAGTATCAAATTAATTTAAAATTAAAAAAATTGAATATTTAACAATTTAACGACTTCCTTTAACCTTCTCCCTGCTAAAAGTAACCAGAGTTGTTCTGTATAGCAGTGCTTATGATTAGAATGCAGGGAGAGGGTTAAAATGAATGCTGACAGTATTTATGCCTGTTTACATGTTATCTGCACCGTGTTCTCAACTTTGTAGTTTTGCTTGTGTTGTAAGTTTGATGTTGTTTTTAGGATCTGTCAGATTTGTCTTTCGCATACGGCATCGTAGAGAAAAGCTTGCCTCGCATTATTGAAGAGGTAGGCATCCACTCCCTGATTATCTCCCTTGCATGCCATTTGTATCACAAGCTTCGGTCGACAGTCTGGTAACCACAAGATGAAATGTGTTAGGACTATATCACGTCAATTGTGTCAATATCGTAGCCCTTTTTTTTCTCTTGCTCAATGGAAATGGTGTCAAGAATAATTTGTTGAAACTCATGTAAATGTTAATGATGCACTAAAATTAATTATTAAACGGGCATTCATAAAAAAAGTTCATCGAAATTTTAAAAACCTTTATTTTTTTAAAACATTACCTTGAAAATACTTGAATACTTAAAATATGGATTTGGTTCATGTTTATCAAAGTTGTTGTCGCATATTATTGAGTTCTTCCTTCATCGACATAAATCAATAATAAAGAAGTATATTAAAACTTTGTTTTTATGAGCTCTTTGCCATAAGGCTTTTCAGAGGAAATTTGTTCATTTTAATTTTAGGACGTTATTGTATATTTTCATTACATGCCGTTATATAAGTGAACAAATCTTGAAAGTGGCTCTATATCCCAATTAATTAAATATATAAATAATTAATAATATATCTTGAAATCTTGTGTGTTAACCAGACTGTGTATGAAGAGTATGCAGACTGTCGTCATTCCTTCCCAACATTAATCTGCATGTTGGCATTGTGAGACATTGGGAGCAGATGCTGGTTTCTCCCTCATCATACAAATGAATGTGCTTGTGACATGTTATCTCTATTCCCTCAGCATGTATGAAACTAACATGGGTGTTGACATCCTCTAACACCAGGCTCAGTGTCTCCTTGAACATACACCATTGGTCCTGAGCAATGCCCTTTTCGGGCGCCATTGTATTAACCTTGATGCAAGTAAGCCAAAACGGTGTCAATGGGCCCTAGTCTGGATGTCACGAAGACGTACTGTAGTTCTGGCCTAAATCAGGACGTATGCCTGGCTTATACGATAGTAGGAACTGACAAGTCTTGATTTAGGCCCTGACTACCTGTACAACCCTTTCATGAAACACAGACAAAGGTCCATTCCATTGAAACAGTTTTGGCTTGTTCGCATCGAGGTGAATACAATGGTGCCCGATAAGGGCAATGCATAAGGGTGGTGTATGAAATAGCAGTCACTGAATCTGGGTTTCAAGGATAGGGTATTAATAAATAACCTCTCCACAGGAATTGTGATGGTGCGAGTGTCACGTTAATTCTTTCTTTCATCATTGCAGCACAGTTTGTCAAATTTCCTTGTTGTTTATTTCCATTAATGTTATTAACCGGCCAACAGGCGAGCAGACCTTTGTCGGCACTACAGTACAGTGCTATAATATTATCAAAGTTATTATGTGGTGTCATGTTCATTGGTTATTAAATACCAGGAATATTATCACCAGTTGGTCACCAGTATTCCTAGCCTAAATCCAGGCATCAAGATTACTAAACTTATTTTAGTACAATTTTAAGCTCAACTCAAAGTTTTGTTCACAAATTCCTATATAAATTTGATGTTGAGTATGAAATTGTACTACAAAAATGTCGTAATCTCAGCCATGTTAACGTCATTTCTGATGAAGTAAAAGTATGACGTTCCCCCCTAATTTAAGCCCAGACTACAATACAACCCTTTGCTCAGAACTATTGTAGCTACAACTTTTGTAAGGCCAGCGCTTTTTATTGTGGCGGGAGCCCAGATACAACTATTGTAGCACTATAATAGTTCTGAGCGACGGGCCCCTGGCCATGAGATTATGACAATATTTGTTAGCTTGAGCATGAAATAGTACTCAAATAGTTCCTTAAAAGAAGCCTATTAACTGTTGAGATGTACATTTCCCATTACTATTGGCAGTAGATATGGTGTTGGACCCCTTTGTATTTTCATCACTATATATATCAACATAGCGCACAGTATAATATACATGTTTTATTTTTGTGTGTTGACTTTCTGTTCAAAGGCATTGTAGCACACTCATGGATTTATTTAATTTAATTTAATGTTTTAAATTTGTTTGTTTTTTAAGTCTGTGTGGGTGAAATATCATGAGTACGGACATTTGTCACTTGATCCTCGCATGATTAACCCTCTCCCGGCTGGATTATGCACAGACACTGCTCTTTAGGGCATAGCTGGTTGCTTTCAGCATGGAGAAGATTAATTTAATGTTTAGAGTTTGTACTGAAATTCAGCTGTGCACACAACAAACAATGCTAGAACTTTTTTAATTAGCATGATATGTCCAGTAAGAAAAGATTAGGTACCATTAATTGTATGAATTATGTCATTTACTGTATTTATCACTTTAGTATTTGTTCAAAATTCCTAGCAACTCTGTTTTAGTATATTTCCCATTGATAATCAGGCAGATTAGTCTTCTAGTAAGCATTGCACAATATTCCTAAACTTAGATAATTTATGAGAAGTGTGTTACAATGCCTTTATTATTTATTGGTGGGGTGTATCAAGTATTCGATATAATCAGTACCCTATGTATTGGTGAGGTGTATCATGTATGCATATATGACCAGTACCGTGAATAGGTGAGGTGTATCATATTTAGTTACATACAGTAATCAGTTTGTCAGTGGATGTGTTACGTACAGTACCTATAATCAATCTGCAATAGGGTAATATATGAGTACTTTTAATAAGTTTTATATATAGCGCTATGCATCCATACACAAAATATATGCTCAACGTGTAGCACTAAGTATAGGCTCGCACTAAGTATTTGAAATCAGAATTTTCTCTTAAAATTGTATTTCGAAAACAGTTAACCCTTTATATCCCATGAAATTATCTTAATTGCAAGCACGATGATCTCCCCTTTCCCATTAAATGCTACAATGTTTGTCCGAGCTTGTTGAGGCCTGCCACACATTCATCAGTTGCATTGTTTGAATTGCATGATCGACATGATATCCATACATGCATGGTTCATGGTCCTCCCAGTCAGTCCTTGCTTGTGTCCCTTTGTAACAAGTTGTCTCCCCTGCAGATGCAGGTGAAGGTCGCATCCCTGGAGAACCAGCTATTAGCCTCAGAAGATAGGTGTGTGATTCTGGAGACCGAAACGCATGAGGTAAGACCTGAATCCAAACACAATTTCGACACAATCTTGATATAATCCCAACAGTCCACACGATCTTGACACGAGCTTGAGTGCGAAATTGTACTCAAAAGTTTCATAATCTCAGAACCAGATATGTCATGCATCTTGAATTTAACCTGTTCTGTTCCTGCTAAATTTATTAGAGTCGTCCCAGTTTCACATATAATGTTATAAATTCTGTTCCAGGCCAAAACCAAAGTGATTACAATCCAGACCCAAATAGAAACAATAAAATCATCAGCAGAAGATCTGGAGGCTCTCAGGCGGGTAAGACATCTACAGAAAAAACAAAAACAGAAAATATATTTTATGGAACACAGAATTTTATGGAAATTAATGGAAAACGGAAACATTATTTTATGTAAAATTGAAATAATATTTTATGGAGAATTGAATCAAAATTTTATGGAAAATGAAAACTACATTGGACCCAGTATTTTTATTTTTGTAGAAAAATATTCTATTGACCAAATTTGTATTTCATTTCAATGAGTGAGATGTTATGTAGACCAAACTAGCAACTGTTTATAGGCTTCAGTGTTTTTCAGCTCGTACGAAAAATATTTGACTTCAATAAATCAAATAAAAATATTTTTTCCAGTTTTAATTTTAAATGAACTAAATTCTTTCCTCAGCGTATCCGAGAATTGGAGACGGCAGTAGAGAGTGAGAAGAAGAAAACGAAGGAGCTGTCGACCAACATTGTGAAGCTGAACGGCATCATCAAGACTGGCCAGGACGCTCTCAAGCAGGAACAGGGGACAGTACAGAAGCTAACAGACCAGCTGATTGTGGGACAGGTACGCACAAAGATACTTAGTGATGTTGACCGTAAAGATGGGTGGTAGTACTAGGGGAAGTCCTTGCATTTAGCGTTAAAGGTCCCGAGCATGAATTCACTGGGGCGGGTGGTAGCTCAGTCATAGAACGTTGGACTTCAGAACCAAATGTTCCAGGTTCGTGAAGATTACCTTTCTGACACGATATTGATAGGATGCGCTGTCTGTAGAGTGGCAATGCAGTTGTTATCCTTGGTCTTGTCAGTACCAGCCTGTGCTCGCAGGTGTACTTCAACAATTCAAAGTCCTCGTACTTTAGAGTCAAAGGTCTCAAGTAGGAATCCGCTTATTGTGCCAATGTCGGGGGAAGTTGCCTTTCTGATTTGGTGGATTGTTGCTGCTTAGAAGAGTATTTAGGGTGCAATCTGCAGTTGTTGTCTTTGGTTTGTCAGTCATCGCAAATGGGTGAAAGATTCCCGCAGCAACGTTAAACTCCATAATGACACTGGTGCTTGTAGGTGTAAGTTATCAAACTATGATATCAACGAATTAATGTTATTCAGTCCCAAATGCAAAAAAAAAGATTAACGAAATTCAAATTTTAAAAGTAATTTTACAAAAATCCAGCTCAATGTAAATGATAAAATTTGAATGAAACACATATCTTAATCTACTTACTTTTTATTCTACTGTGTTATATTACTGCAG
This sequence comes from Lepetodrilus galriftensis, assembly GCA_032361785.1. Classification (NCBI taxonomy): domain Eukaryota; kingdom Metazoa; phylum Mollusca; class Gastropoda; order Lepetellida; family Lepetodrilidae; genus Lepetodrilus; species Lepetodrilus galriftensis. The sequence continues at coordinate 5,320 of JAUTBZ010033560.1, forward strand.
TCTCTTCAAGGCCTAATGTTTTCTCTTTCCAGACCGGGAATAGCAGTGGTTCAAGCAAGGATGTTAAAGAGGTATCGTGACCAGCAGACTAGTTTGACGAGATGTGGGCATTACACACGGTAATAGCAGGCAGGACACGAGCTGTGCTTGTGCCGAGTGTGTTAGGTACCCGGACTGTCGCTTTTTGGCTTGAACAGTCCTGTACCGAGTTGAAGTTTTGTGTTAATAGTTACTGTTGGTTTCCGGTAACGTCCCGGCCCCTTCCACCAATCGGAACAAGTGGGTACTTCTACCAGTCAGAATACCCGGCCCCTTCCACCAATCAGAACTCATGGCGTAATGGTTAGAGCATCAGCCCGGAGTGCTGAAGGTCGCGGGTTCGATCCCTGGTCGCGTCATACCAAAAGACGTTAAAAGGTGGTACTTGTTGTTTCCCTGCTTGGCAATCCGCATTAAAGGGGTAAAGCTCGGAGTCAGTATACTGTGTCTGAGTAGGGTATCATTGTTCTATCTATCTTAACTAAATTTATCATACTGTCTTCTTGTGTGAGGGAATTAAAATGTATCCAATCTTTTACTCAGAGCAACTTAACATTAGGTGTTTTTGATGCAACTCTGTTGAAATTTGTCACTTATTTGTTATAGGGTTACTATTTGTTATAGGGTTTCTCTGGTTGTCAACTGTTAAGTCAGCTTAATCCTACCTGAATCAGACTCTATTCTTGGGACAATATCTGTGATCAAACATGGCTTCAGCTTAGTGTCCATAATTAATTGAGACATCAAAATCTAATCTTAATTAACAATGTTTTGCTAAAATGTTGCTGTTGTTTGTGATTTTGCATGTTAATATTCCTAACTTTTAATATTCTGTCTCTACTCCAGTAAAACACTAAAACACCTCAGCTCTGGAGTTTTCTTCCTCTTTACATTAGAGTTGTCTCCCCTGTAACTCTTGACCGTGTCCTGCCTGTTAACCCGTGTGTTGTGCGTACATCTCTTTGCAGTTCTATGCAAACTGCTAACACCCATTTTAGTCGCATCACTCAACAAGTGTTCATTGTTACCCATTAATGTTTGCCAGTTTTATACTCAACTCGCAATTTTTACGCATTTTCTCTGGTAGCTTTATTCCTATATGCAATTCTAACAGAAACACATAGATTTTATGTGCTAATTTTTCTCAGATCTTGTATGCTAATTTCGCATTTGTTTATGTTAGTTCACAATTGTGTAACTATGTTTGCTTGTAATATACAATGCATGTTTTGTAATCCATATGTTTTGTCACAACATTCTGAACTTTTATCTTGCATATTTAATATACCAGTACATTCAATGTATTGAAAATCACTTAATCTCCAAAATATATCTAACGACTGGCTCTGAGATTAAGAAACATTTTGAGTATGATTTCCTGCTCAAGCTCAAATTTTACATTAGGATTTATGAGCAAAACTCGTGAGTTGAGCATGAATTTGTATTTAAATAAGTTTTGTAATCTCGGTGCATGGTAAATAGATATGGCTTCATTAATATGACTCCTTACAGATGTATCTGGCTCCTCATAATTTAAGACATCCACCGCCTCAAATATGTTTGGCTCCTCAGTATACCTAGTTCTACATAGTGGAATGGCTCCTCAAATAAATGGCTCTTCAAATAAATGGCTCCTCAAATCTGTCATACTGTAATCCTGGGTCGGTATTCATAAAGGGGCTTAGTCAGTTCTTGCTATATATTTGGTCATCAAAAACTGACTTAAGCCCCTTTATGAATACCGGCCCTGGCCTATATCGGCCATATGCCATGCTTTTGCTTTTACTATAAGCAGGAAATTGTGCGTACCTTAATACCCGGACTACAGGTATGACTCTTTCATGAAACATAGGTCTAGTTCCTCACATACCTACATCTATATCATAGACATTTGTCTCCTCATAGGGATCTCTATAACATGTACAATTGGCTCCCATTTAGTAAAATTATCTAGAATCTTGAAAGCAGCTCTAAACTTCAGTTAAAATAAAATATGTTTTTCTGGAGTTAGGAATCTTGTAATTGAAAGTAATGAATTGCTATCTAAAACTTTTCAACATATTTTTACAATATTAGGAAATTAGAAAATTGTTGGTATTTTACATTGCAAAAGATTAATATGGGATGGCGATAATTAAGGATTCTTTGAAATATACATAACACGCCATATATACAAAAACACACTACACTACTAAAACAATTAAAAAAACAATTTATACATCTGGATAAATGTAAAGCACCTTGACATTTTTCATCACATACATGTCAAAAGATAAAGAAATAAATCTGTATTCATAGAGCTTATTCTCAGTATGAGTTATCTCCCCTATTGTGCGAATGGATGAGAGTCAGATCCACAAATTCCACGATACCTCGTCATCACATAAGTACGTATGTAGAGCTTCATAACGCACAGTACAGGGACAGCTTCACCATTTGCTTTCATACTTATAGTTGAAAGCCAAACTTGCCGATATGGAAAAACGACTTGAACGGGAAAGTTTGGCTAAAAAACAGCTTAGTCAGCAGCTGGTAAGTTATGTTTCTCATATCCCTTTGAGAAAAGTGTATTTTTCAAGTTGGTTACTCAGAAGGATATATCTCAAACTTTGTAAACATCAAGAATTAAAATAGTGGAGAAAGATGTTATAAATTTATCTGATCGTTTGACAAATCAGGATAACCACAGGGAAAGCATGGAAATTGATTTTATTTCAATATCATGGGAATTTTGAATGCAGAATTGATATTATGTTATATTCAATTTTAAAAACTATGGATTGAGACATTGTAGTTGCTGCCATTTCAGCGAAGACTTGACATATAAATGTGTAAGCATTTGAAAGATACGCTACATGCGCACACATGTTAAAACAATAATGACTGCTCAGCATTCCACAACATTTTTATGTTGTATTTTTTAACCTGGTCACTCCAATTCAAAACCGTGCACATTGGCATGTTCCTATCCCAATCCCATCTACACTTCTATCACAAAAATAATAATAATAATAATAACGGTGATAATGATGATAATAATAATACGGTAATAATTGTGTGTATTTTAATGATGTGCAAAATACACATTCAAAAATGCTAAATGTTTTTAAGAGTTTGCTAGCATGTTGTTTTGAATAATTTATTCAGTTTAAAATATTTTTCTATTTTCGGCCTAAGCAGCTTAAATGAATTTTTAATTATTAATTTTAAAGTCTATGCAATCAATACCCTTTTCATGACTTGTTTTTTAAAGCTGGATTCATACTTTTAACGGTGTCACACGGCAAAACTTGTTAGCACACACTTACCGGTATAGCAGTCCACAAACACTCTAGACTGAGCTTCCTGGGTAGGAGGGGGGGATGTGCTACACCGGTAAGTGCATGCGAACATGTTGCGCCGTGTGACATCATTAAAAGTATGACTCCAGCTTTAGAAAATTAACATGCTGTGAAAATGTTTGCAAAAATAGTACACTGGCTTTGCCTGTATTTCTAGCCTGAATGCAGTGCTATATCATTAGCATGCTGATACATGGCATGTGGAATCTTGCATTTTAGCATGATTTGTCTTGCTTTTGCTGAAATATATATCAAATACTTGCTATGCAAAAAGAAAATCAAAATCGTTATGCAAAAGATATCAAATTCGCTTTGCAATATTTTTTTTTAATAAGTTAATTTCAATGCACAGCTTCCTACAGTTTATGTTAATTAAATCTGATAATAATTTGACATTTCTACAAGTTTTATCATGCCTACTGTTAATTTCACTTGTGCTTGCTCAATTTGCATTTTCATTCATCTTGAACAGGGAATAGCAACAATAACATAAAAACAAATTCACACCAAAAAGGTTTTCTTTTTATATTTGTAATTTCAAACATTGTATGAGTGAGATATTCCTTCTGCAATGTAAAGCACTAATTCAGTCAATCAAAATATCAAACATTGTAACATTTCCAGACTAGTTTCAATAATTTAAATCGCCTGTTCCCAAATGTCAAGATCAAAATTATTTGCACTATTTTTACATGTCCACACATAATGCACTAATTGGAGCATCAATTACTTTTAAAATATCACAATCCTATATCAGTTAATAGTAATCAGTGAGACAAAGAGTACATGAATAATAAAGCATTTCTCTACTTTCCACAGGGACAATTAGGTGTACTGGTGAGTAATGGGTCCATAGGTGTCATAGGGGGCCCGATAAACTGATAGTCTTCTGAAAGGTGTACAATCACAGACCTCAATAACAGTTTTTTTTCATGGGGTTGGGGGTGGCTTACGGTGTAGGACTGGTAGTTTTAAAAAATGCCAAATTTTTAGACTAAAGTAGTGTTTTATTTTAATTTTTAATTTTTATTTGTTGTTGTTTTGTTTTATCTAATTCATCAGTGAAACTTTCAACAATATTAATAGCATTATGTCACCTGAATATAAACTGCTTAGGAGAAAGAAAATGTATCAAAATGGGTGTTTGCATTATTGCTTACATGTCCAAATGTCAAAATCTGTGATTGTGTGCCTCTAGGTTTTAAGTTATTTTTTATTTTATAACTGTACTGGGAATACAAACTATTGGCCCGGTTGCCTTATACTGAGAGATCTCATTTACATGAAACATAATCATGGTCATACTCATATCATATATTACATCACATCATATCTCATCACATTACATCACATCTCATCACATCTCATCACATCTCATCACATCACATCACATCACATCACATCACATCTCGCCACGTTCCTACCGTATTCCTTCATTTTCCATCTGACACACGTGTTGATGACAATCTGAGATCCATCTTCTGACTATTCGTTCCCTTTTAATTTTGATTGCACAGTAATTTCCCTTTAATTAATGTAGTGAATTAATAATAATAATAATAATAATAATAATAATATTCAGAATTGTCTATAGGGATTAAATATGGAGTATTCCATTTAACCCTCTCCCTAAGTTGCAGGATACTATTGATGCCAAAATTAACAAGCACATTCTCATCAGAATCATTCATATCAAATTCACATCATTTTCCCTCGTATTATTTTGGTAAAATGACAATCTATCAATTTTGTTCCGATAGGCCAAATACTCGTGAGGTAAAGATCGTGTGTCTATCTGGTTTAGGACTAACTTGGTTGCATGACTGCTACTTACAGATCACGTAGGACAGCTGTCGATACTGGCATTGTAGTTCTGTAGACATAGGTAAAAAGCTCACTGCTAAAACATTCTCACTGCTAAAGGCAACTGGAAATGCCTTTTTATAGGAGAGATTTTCCTGACGACTAATGGAAGCTTAGACTTTAATATGTTAAAATTATTAGATAGATAGATAGATAGACATTCTTTATTATTCACAACGACAACTAGTACTAGTACTAGTACTGCAAAAATAATGTCACTGATAGGTAAACTTGGCAAAATTGATACAAGATTACCCGTATGTTTGTTTGAGATTAATGTATGTCCTTGTGAATTAATGTGTTGTAATTTTAATATTTCAAGGGAAATTAATGTATGTACTTGTGAATACAAATTAAGTGTTGTAAATTTTATACTTCAAGCTTGTTATTAAACAATCTACATGTATACGAGGACACATGATTTTCTATTATTAATATAATCAAAACACTATCATCCTCACGGACAGTGTTCATGTTTATCCCTGGAGCTTTCTGTGTTAAACATGGTACTTTTTTCTCCAAATTCCTTTTATGTGACTTGTATTTGTGCGTGCATGAGGTTATCATTGGCTTGTAAACGTGATGATTCCGGTACGCTCAGAACAAGTTTGTGGTCGTCGTCAGTTTTCTTTCAGTACACTGCTACCTTTCATCGCTTTGGATTAGGATCCTCCTGCTTCTTAACCCTCTCCCTGCTGGATTAGGCACAGCCACTGTTCTTTATGGCGTCTCTGGTTGCATCCAGCATGGAGAGAGTTAACTTAACACTTCATTTTATTTTTTGCTAGTTTCTTAATTTTTACATTATTATGCATTGTAACATTATCATATATCACACGTCCATGGATATAAAATTAGATTAAATGCCTTCGAAGGTGAAATGTCGACATTGACTGGTGTAAATTAAAGATATTACATTTTATTAAGTCTTCTTTCTGGGGCACTTGTTTTTGGGAGTCATTTGTTTCATTGTTTTCATGACTGAGATTATAAGCGCAGACTCAGACTATTAGGTATAACATTTAGTGATTTATTTATTTTTAAATCAAATACATGGACAATAATAACATACTTTAACAATTACTCACATCTTTTTTTTATTATCAAATATGATAATAACCATGATAACACTGAATGATTTTATCATCTTTTTTTGTTTATTCATGAACAATAATGACATTATTTAATTAATATTTAATGGTTTAATTTTTCATTTTCTATTGCAAGTTTATTGTGAAGTGTTTGCACAAGCCTCATCACCTACACCTCCCTTCTTTCAAAAGTAGACAATATGGGGAAAATGAATAGTAATATAATAGATTATACACCCCCACTGATGAATAGTAATAGTATTATAGATATACACCCACACACCCACACTGAAGCTTCACTAACAACACTAGTCACAGAGAAGCTTGTCTATAAAACTGTAATAATACTTTCCTATTTCACACTTGGTGAAATGGTTGCATGTCCGATCTTTTCAGATTCTACTGGTATTTATTTCAGAGGCTGTGGTGTCTGGTACAATTCTTAGAGAACACATTTATTCATTTTATACCAATGTAGTTTAAATTGTAAACTGTTACTGTATACAAACTGTATTTTCTTTATTTTAGTACATCATCTACATGTAATATCCTAGGCTATATTATATATAGAGAACAACAGTGAAAAATGCAATATTTGTAATGGTGTGAATGTTAATTCGGTCATTGTGGCGTAATTCTGACGAGGTTTGTGTTTGTGTGTTTCAGGCTGGATCGAAGGGCAATGACGTCGGCACTTCTGTGTAGCGCCGGCTTCCTGTCGCTGCTCCGACCTGCATCGTCAATGCTTCATTCTGTGCCGTCATCGCCGAGACGTCACCATGACTTCTAGCTACATCTTTCAAGATAGAAACTCTCCCGTGATGATAATATATATTGTATATTCATGCTAAAAGCTCAGTCATATCACAATCTTGTAATATAAATTATTATCACTTTGTGCAACTGCAGTGAATATGTGAGCATTGCTTTGATTAATCGCTAATGGATGCATGTATGTTCATCTTCCTCAGTAAAAGGTCATGTTAGCCGAGGTCAACTTGTTTTAACTGAGATCAAAGGTCATGATAGCTAAGGTCAAAGGTCGTGTTTAGGTCAAGTAGTCATGATAGCTAAGGTCAAAGGTTGTGTTTAGGTCAAGTAGAAATCCATGGGGAAATGAAAAATGCAGATGCATTCAAATCTGTTTCATTTAGGAAATTAATATAAAAAAAAGTTATTGTCCTATTAAATGAGGGACGCATTCATGTTCCGAGACAGTTAAACTAAGTATTTCACCTGATTTCAGTCTGACCTTGACCTCAAGACATTTATTTATCTACGCAGTTATTGTTTTTCTTAGAGTATGCCACATAATGTTTCGTAGTGGTAGGAATCGGGGACTACGCAGAACCTGCCTGTAAGGGGTGGATTAAAAAAATGGCGCATTTCTTTATTTTGATAGAAGCAATCATCGCGTCCAAAAATATATTTTTATATTATCGTGTGCAGTCGCGATGAAAAGGCGAGCTGTCTCGCAATTACCAGCCATAATATAGGGGTGCGTTCAATTAGCACAGGGATGAGTACGCCGCTTAGTTAAACTGGTTTCCTGTCCCATGTATGCTTCATACTCTTAAGACAGTGACTAGTTTTGTAGGCCGCTCGCAAGCCCTTGTGCCTGTTGAAGCACGTAGGAACTGTTTGCTATATCAGGGAGTTTCGTACGCTAGAATAGCTGATGTAGTGACAGTATGTTTTGCTGGATACAGGGGGAATAAGTGGAAGAAATTGTCGATACTTAAATTGAAATACTCTTGATTGATTCAGAGAAGAATGAAATATTATATATATTTATGTCGTTTTTTTAATGAAATTTCATAATTTTTTCTGTTGAAAGGATATATATTGATTATAGTCATTATTAAGTTTGATATATTCTTATACTGCAACTGTTTCGTCTCCCGTGAAGTCTGTATTTTATATTAAATTAATAACACCCTAACCTAACCCTGATCTTGCACTACGATCTAAAGTGATACATATGAATACAAAAATAAGCCATGGATATACATGTAGTTTAATTTTAAAACATATTCAATATTTTCCTAGATATGGTTGGTGGGGGTGACAAATTTTACACAGCATTGCCACCTAGTAAGTGATAAATAAAAAGGTCAACCCAAGATTTGAAACTTAATATGGGCACAATCACAAAAATACATCGAAAAGTAATCACTTCATTCTCATTTCGTATTCATGACTTAAGTGTACAATTATTCAAATGTGACATCTACATTGATATCATTGTCTCGGGTTAATACGAGACATGAAAAATATATATAATATTATCTATATACCCTTGCCTGAAGATATCCGCATAATCGCCATGTCACGCTAAGCCAGTCACAGTATATTGAGAACTGACCAATAATTAACCTTCTCGTTCCTGATGGCAACTGGAGATGTCATACTTGGCAATGATTTTGAACAAGTCAGAAGCAGGAGGGTTAATATTTATCATGCTTGTTTTTTGTCCAGTAGAAAGGGACTGCTTTCATGTACATTCATATTTATCTCATGTTTTCCTTGTTTTTTCTCTTTCTTTCTTTCTTTCTTTCTCTCTCTCTACAAGATGTCATGTTGTTATTTTTGTGACAATGTTAAATATGCAATATAGATGGGTCCACTATGTTAAAAAAAACTTGTTTTATTTGAATATATATTTGCTTATTAATTTTTCATTGAAAGAGTTTGTTGTTTTGATGGTGCACTACCAGATATTTGTAAATTAGCAGTTCGTCAGCGTCGACTTTAACCATTGTAAGCGTGATCATTGATGTACCTCGAAATTGAAAAAATAATGTTAGCGAGTTATATTATGCGTCAGGCTGTTATATTCTGCTTTGTAATAGCTATGAAAGTATACCAGTGTAATATTAGCCACAGAAATAGACAAATATGCTGCTGCGTTTTTGAAAAATAAACACCTATTTGTTGTACAGAAAAAAACTGTATATTGAATCTATAATCTATGTACCATGTATGCCATTGTATGTTGAATATTGTTTAAAAAAAACTGACTTAAATACAAATAGTCGAGGCGGGGTTTTATTTGTGTACACTTAATTGACGATGCATCTCCATGGCAACAGGTGATGGGCGGGTGTGGTTAAAGCTTGCAAATTATTCGCCGCAAGAAAGTTTTACCTATGTAGATCCATAGTTTTCACATTATTGTTTATATGCCAAATTTGTCCAGATTTGCAATTGTATAGTACTTACATTGAATGTGGTTATGCAGTTATATTTCCCAGTAAACACAATGCCATGAATATTAATATAATTAAATTTGGTGAAATATTTATTAATTTCTAATACCTATTTATTATAGTTCAACATTTCCATGCGACTCGAAGTAACTCAACTTAAATTTAACAAGCTAATAATATTTACCACCAAAATTGTGTACAGGATTTTTATTTATCGAATGAAATCCGTTGTCGTATCTCGGTAAAGTAAATGTTGAACCCTCTCCCCCTCAAACTTAGAGCACCAAACATTGGAGCCAGAATGCTATTAATGCACAAATGTTTTTTTTCTCCCCTGATCTGCGTTTTATTGACAGTGCCTTTATAAGTCCTGATCGTATCCGCGTTGCTGGTTGTTGTTCTTTTAGTGCTTACCACGTTGTTATGTGCCAACGCTACAATACCTCTCAGTTCTCTATTAGCGTACTAGTAGTGTACATGTATATCGACATAGTACTCCTAACTTATACCATGCCATGTAAAGTCTATGCTTCGTCTCCTTGCTCACGTTCAGTCAAACTGCTTCCATGTCCAATGTGTATATGCTTTTTCGGTTTATAATGGTTGTGATGCCAATGACTTAAGAAAATTGTACCTTTTTGTTTAAATTGCTTACTTGCGATGTTTCGATGTTCGGATGCTATAAATAGATACTGTGATGATCTGCGTTGAAACCATGGCAACTGGACGAGAAACCATGGCAACCGTACAACGCTGCAGTTCTCCTACTAGTCATATGGTTATCATTTCTTCTGTCGTTTGTCTTGGATATACATGCTTGCCATATATGAATAAAATAGATTGGTTTATCACCCCGAGTAATTTTACCAATGAGATTTTGTCGCGATTAATTAATATAAATGAGCATGTTCAACCCATATTTGATGAATAGATAGATTTGCGTTGATTAAAATATTGTATACCTATGTTATCGATTAACCCATATGCAGTTTGCACACTGGGATTAAAAGGGTTAATTGTAATTTGCTGCTTTAGTTTGATTGTGGTGAAAGTACAGTCATGAAATACAGTACCCGAAAGTAGCTTAGAACACAAGAATATTATTATACACAAATACAATGTACTCGAGGACGAAGGAGAAACTTTTTAGGTAAACTTTTCGAAGTTTTCACAGTCCAGCACACACAAGAGTCGGCTTCGCACATGATCGAACTGGTGTCGGGTCGGTGCAAGTTGATCTTCGACTGTTGGAAGGTGCTCACCATTACTTCATTGTTAGTTCATATTTTGACAAATGTCAATTCCCACGATACATTTACGATATGTTTGTGTTCACGGGTCTCTATCTCTCTCTACTGAACTTCGAGACCCTGTTCAACATTGATTAAATATAAAAGTTAAATAAAAGTTTTGTCTCACCATATCAGACTTCTGTTGTAATGATGTGCTGGGAGCGTGTCCTTGTACATGGAAGCGCTTGCGCTATATAATTCTACTTATTATTATTTATGATGAACAACAGAACCATCGAATATGGAATTCCACATTGGCACATTACCAAGCTTCCTGTTGGTGATTAACTTCCTAAAGTAGCAAATGGGTGAAAGATTCCTGCAGCAAAGTTAAAACTCCATAATCACTCTCATAAAGTAGATTTATTTTTCCTTACATTTGTACAATGTGCAGAAAACAAAACATTATGATGTCATCAATGAAATTGCTCCATTCACCCAGCAGGGAATGGGTACCCGGTAGGACAAGAGGGAAATGTGAATGCTACCTTCACAGCAGATTGTATACTATCCATGAAGTTGTTCACACTGATACATTGACGGGTAATAGAGTGAGTGAGTATGGAGTTTAACTTCGCTGCGAGTTTAACTTTGCTGCACAAATAGTTTGCAACAAATGCTTTCAAGTGGAATGATTATTCTATATGTCGGGAGTTTCCAATCCAAAATTTAATTTGTGGCTACATTTCATCCTCCCAAATTCTGGCGATCAGCAGCAACAAGCAAAGACGTAATTAAATCATTCAGAATTTTATTTCAGTCACGTTTTGTACAATGTTATCTGTTTCTCGCACATACTTCATGTGAAGATTGATGAATGAAATCCTAAACTGAATGAAGACGATTACAAAAACAATACAAAACAAATGCAATAAGATGATGATGATAATGATGATGATACGATACTATGATGATGATGTGAATGAAAGTTGCAACACAATTATTCAGTCCAGCGATGAATGCAGTTTGGATTCGTGCAGACATAGTATAACCTCATGCCTTCCTGAAAATAAAATAAAAATAATCAATTTAGGCGATTTTGGATATTTACATGTTATCCAAAATACTCTTCTTATTTATTTTTTTGTCAGAACATTATAAAGCTCTTTTGTTAACACCAATATTTTTACTAAAGATTATAATATGAATTCATCCATTCCAAAAATGAAATTTGAAATATTTGTAATTTAAAATAATAATTACCTCTGCTTTTGTGCTATGAGATTGGAAGAAGACCGACTCTTTGTGGGAGCACTTTGGACAGGGGTGATCCTCTGTGCGAGGTAATGTGGGGTCAGCTATCACGTCTCCGACTATCTGTGTCAGCTCACTGAAACAATGACAAAAATCTACTGAAACAATGACAAAAAAATATGTGTCTGTTCACTGAAACAATGATAAAAATTTACTGAAACAATGACAAAAATATGTGTCAGTTCACTGAAACAATGACAAAAATCTACTGAAACAATGACAAAAATGTGTCGGCTTGCTGATTCAATGACAAATTTCTTTACAGTGCACGCTCACTGAAACAGCCTGTATAACCCATGGTGGGTGAATATTAATGCAGCAACATATTTTGGTGATTTTTTTAAATTGGGGTTTAGAGCCGCTTTCAAGATTGTTTCACTAAGTTATATCATGGCTTGTTGGCTAGGGCAGGAGGAAACCTGCAACTGTATATTGCAGTAAACCTGCAAGTACTGACAGGGTACTGGCAAGACCAAAGACGATAACTGCATTGCCACAGTACAGACAACGAAAAGTACCACATGAGTACCATTAATAATACTATAGCAGAGTAATATAATATCCTGGGTTATGGACGAACCACTGAAATAACAACTATCTGTTGGCTCAATTACATACGCCAATTAATATGCTTGGTTATCTTGCTGCATTAATATAATAATAACAATTACTTCGAATGCCATCAGCGGCAGAAAGATTAACCTTCCTCCAACTGGAGACAACTGCAGAAGCCTGAATGGAAAGCAGACGCTACTTGCTGGACTACTCACTCTACTTCGTGCATGATTTTGTTCACATAGATACATCTGTTGTCTGCTTCCTGTTGGTAGTCACAATTCCGGCACTGCAAAATAAATATGAAAAAGTGAAATTGAAATCTGTAATTGTTTGTAATAATCTTAATATAAGTTGTTAGGTGCCAATTGAAAGTTAACCCAATAATTTCATGTTTTGTTATTTATAAATATCATTATTCGGGCGAGTACGTTTTTAAGTTACGGTAAGTTCCAACCCTGTAATTTGGTTGTTCTGTATTCTGTTTCTTTAACCAAAACTAAATGTTATGCACACTAATATTGTAACATGAAACAGCTAAACATATATTTTACTAATAGCAATGACCAAATATCAGGCATGTAGCTGCCTTGGTACAGATACACATCCACTTCCACTTCCTAGCAAACTTTATTTCTTAAAGAAAATGTAAACATAGTACAGTTACTGATGTATCCACATGAAAATATCCCTAGCTATGCGCATGAATTTTTATAGAAATTATATTTCTATATTTAGAATAACATTGTAAATTAATTGAACTTGGAAAAATACATACAGCATAGAGAAGCACTCGGTTTTCCTTGTCCTCTTTGGGGTATAACATATTATTGCTGAAATATACAGACAAAAAATAATTAAATATGCAGTTATTTTTTCATGATCAAGATTCAAGAATTGAACTAATGAATGAAAGAAGCTGCTGCTGGTAACAGTAGTCTGAGTAGATATAATTCATAATTTATTAAATAAATAAATAGTAAAACTAATAATTCAGTGGATGATATCATCTAGAAATGTTGGCCCTATTTATGTTTGCCGGGCAGAGATCATGCTATAGCTATATCACTCTTATATACAGCTATACACACTACGGTATATACAGCTCAGCATAATTACTGCCCGGCTATAAATAGGGCCAACTAGAAATGTATAGCATGGAGATCATGGACAGGAAGG
>JAUTBZ010033671.1:3271-19124 GCA_032361785.1 Lepetodrilus galriftensis
CCTCCATATAAGGCGGCAATGGACATGTGTTTCAGATGATGGCCAACGCCAAGAAACCTAATGTATAACTACCTTATCAGTATTGCGATTTCAGGATATAATTCCTACTTACACCTGTGTAAATAAGACACCATCCATCGAACTGTATGTCCCAGTGGACGACCAAAGTCACGACATCCTAAGACATAATTACGCTATACGTATTGTGTTTAACCCTCTCCATGTTTCCCAAAATAGCAGGGTGCCTATTCTCGAACATTTCCTACGAACTTCTTAGTCTATGAACAGTTCTTAACGATTCGTATAGTATATGGTTATGAACTGTTATTGTGCTAAGAGGTTCCTAAGAACGTTTCGAGAATAGGCCCCCAGTAATTGTGTCTAATCCAGCAGGAGGAGGATTACTGGATATAATTTCCTTTTAATGATATCCCGTTTCTGTTTTGTATACATTCCCGCCTAAAACGACATCATCCCTTGACTTGTACGACTTATTTTGATAGGCTTCTCTTTAGTACGTATCCAACAGATCAGTGTTCATGAGGGGTTTCAGTGTTTCACGGTATCCAGTAGGCTGAAGAACGATCAGCAATTGCTACATCCTCAGTAGCTAAGCATGTGTACGGGACAAGAGGAAGTTATGGAAGTCTGTAAGGGATATAATATATATTGATCCTCAGAACTTCTGTCCAATATCATTGCTAATGCAGTACACCGGATCCTAAGAGGAAGCAATGCGTTGGAGGCATCACTTGTGTTCAGCAACGAACACCTCTGCTAAAATAATCATACCCGTATCAGATGTATGTAAATGAGCAAAGAAGACAAAGCTTTTTCAAAAATGCAGATTGAATTACTATCAGCAATCCGGACTAATGCATTACTTCAAAGCGTGTTTTGTTTAGAAGCAATTTCCTCTAGGAAATGTAAGAGATTTAACCAATAAATATGTGCATAATTATAACGTGCTAGCTAAAACAGATGTTCTTTTTATACCTGTATCGTGGGCGGCTTCTATAGTGTTCATTACGACAATATAGGTTAATTCACATTGATATTACATGACCAATGCAATAGCTTTAATATTTAGCAATGTATATGCTGAATGTATTTCCGAAGTAATTTACAAACTGTTTATTATCCTTGATACAATGTCCTAACTAAATAACGCAACCGCGTAACTGACAAACAAATATGAATGTACGTTCCCGTGGTACTTTGACAAATGGAATATGTAGTATTATGGAAAGTGAATTAATGTTGTCAAAAGCATGCAGTTATAGCTAACAACGTATTCAATAATGTCTACCAAACAATGACAACTTTGCGACAGCCTTCAACAGAGAAACCACTATTCAGTTTGCAAACCAAGTTGTTGGAATTTGTAATATATTGACACATGAGTGAATACCAGTATTGGATGGATGTTTTGCAATTGTCAAGACACTATTAGTATTAATATCATACTGCATGGCAATATATATGTAAATGCACGTTTAATAATATGTATCCGCCCGAAAATTACTTGATAAATAAGCATAACTGCTATGATATATATCATAATAATATTGATAATAATAATTAGTAGTAACAGTGGTAGTAGCAGTGGTAGTAGTAGCAATAGTAGTAGTAGTAAGTAGTAGTAGTAGTAGTAGTAATAGTAGTAGTAGTAGTAGTAGTAGCGTACCTTCTGCAACTGTTCTATACATGTTATGTTTATATTAATCAGTTGACCAGTAACTAGTGCCACGTTGATACACACACACACTTGCATATAACATGTATTATTGTTATGCTATACAATATGTATTCAAAGAAAAACTCATCAATTTATTCCAACGATCCTCAGTAGTGTTCTCATTATGTGTTCTACATCTGATCCTTCGTGGTATGTGTTCAGAAGATGACCCCAGGAACACCTACTAACGAGCCTGCCATAACCATGAATCAGGGCGTAATCGCATTATCAGCATGATTTAGTCCCCCGTTATGACTTTAAAAACGTTCCAGATAGCTATGCATTCCCATATGCACAAGAAATAACATTTACCAGAGAGCATACTACCAATTATTCAAATATCACGAGCAGCATGAGCCCACTTTGATCTTCAATTTGCATAATTCATGATAACCAACATACATCATTACGCATTTAGTAAGTGTAACGCAATTAAACTGCTGATTGTGTACTCTGATACAAGTTGCTATACGGATATTATCACAGTTCTTAATGGAAGTAGTATGATATGTCACCTTTCAAAGAACCCGAGTCTAGGGCTAATAGATTTTCTAGCACATGAGTTTTGAGTGCTTTTGAACCTACCTGTGACAACGTATGCCCTTGTCGTATAAATCAATTGCTGATGCATACATTTCCATATCCATACGTGTTAAAGAACACTGCTTTATTTGTTTGTATAAAAACAAATCTACATATACAAGTAGTTGCTATCTAATATATAAAGTTGCACTGTATATTGTTAGAGGTGTACACGTGTCAGTATATTTCATGTAGCTTAGATATTCCTGTCTTCAGCGTATAGATGCAGAATGGTATCTGCAGTACAGTTGGCAATATATATAGGTACGTATTTCACAGGAAATCACGGTTCATACTACGTGTGCAATACTAAGCATAGCTTTGATAGTAATGTATACCAATGTATTATGTTCCCATAGGAAACAACGCATTCATGATATAAAATTGATATATATTTTGCACTGAAAACTATTTCAAAACGTAAAAGCAAAACTGTCATTGATTACTGGTTTTCATTTGTATACAATAACACTGTATTTTAGAACAATATGACTATCTTGTGTTTTGAAATATATACTATCTACACTCAGTTATAATAAAATGGAGAAATAATTAAATTAAATAAAAAATATAAATATAAATAACAAAGTAATACAACCAATACTAATTAGACTGTTTGTAAGACACTGGGTGTCACACTGAGTGCATGCTCAAAGTGCAGACACAAACAAAAAACATGAGTATTTACTGATCTCACCTATTCGTAGTCGATCAGGTAAATCTCCATTTGCAAGGTGAAGGACGTACACAAGGTGAAGGACATATTGCACTAAAGCTCCTAAAGAAGCTGGATACATTCCGAATGTTTGTCGACTTCAATCTCGTACAATTCCGTCAGTGTTCGTGTTATTCCGGCGGTCAATTAAACCGCGTTTGCTGCATCCTTCCAGTGTTTCACAAAACCTGAAAAATTAAAAGTGACATTTGGTCAGTTAAATCTACCCGTATTAATTGCATACATACATGTATTACATTCCATACATACGTACCTGAATATGCACAACACACGTACATGCACATTATAAATGCATAGTTTACGCTTGATACGTATTCACACCTCAATTATTTGGCAGCATTTGACATAAGACGTGTATGATCTCACTTGTGCAAGAGGATCTTGATATAAATAGAGGATTTAGTTTTATTTGTACGTGATACCGGTACTACGTTACGTTCGACACCAAGTCACCATCTGAAGTAAAACGTTTCAGTGTTCCATGTGTACAGTATATATCATAGTATATGCTAATATATACATGATCTATACTATCATTTATGACCAACTGAGCAACGCCAGGATGCTATTATAACGCATCTACATAGTCACGTATGTCACACATCATGTCATATCAAGATTCGTATAGACGAAATACAACTAAGTTTATCGATGCATCTGTTTTATGTTGTCCATTATCAAGTCTTTAGACACCAACGTGTGACACCATTCTGCAACGTAAATACTTCAGTGGCCAACGACTATATTGTTATAACGAGCCACCAACACGAACTGCTGACACCGGTTCTTGGTTGACGGTCTGAGGACAAACTTCCGGCGCTAGTTTTTGGTTAATGGCCCGGAGACGTCACCATAGTTTCTAATATTAGCTGTATTTGTTGACCGCCATGAAATCATGATGAAATTTCACGTTTAGTTTTATGTTTTGAGCGGCTCATATCTGATTGTCCTCATAACAGAAGACGAAAAATCAATAACTCCGTCTGAAGCATTTATATTGGTGTAACTTCAGCACCTATCAAACTGCGGGAATCTTCACCAGGGAACTCGCTAATATCCCAATGTAGAGATCACTGTGATACATCTATTAAATAATGCATGACATAATATTAGAAATAAATAAACAAAACACTACTAGACCAGCTTTCATGCATGTCTCAGAACCATACTATACCATCTAAATCTGAGCTCAACACATATTTGTATCGTCACGTCATGTTTTTAAAGTGTCTTGTCTGTTCTAATATGTTCTATGGATATTAGACGCTGTGCTAGTGCAGTAGTGTCAGTAGACTCAGTAGACTCAGCCCTGCTGTATGTAGCGCTCTAGAGCATTCAATCATAGCGCGTATCCATCAAGCTGTAACGAGTTTGATACATGAGAGCTGCCGTACGTGTGAACTCTTGGATATGGGTATTCCGGGTATTCATGTATAGAGACAGTATAGGAACTCATTGTGTGCAGTGTAGTCCCTATCATAGCTAAAGATCCATATTGAATATCAATCATATAACACATGTATAATTATAAACATATGACAGTTCCGAATACGGTAATGTCTCGCCATTGTCACTGCGTTGATCAGAGTGATATAATGGTCGTGTGATCATTATATATATATTGTCATCATGCATAATGATAACACAGTGCCGGTATGTTGTTGATATAATAATATCAATAATTAATGTTTTATGATTATAAAATATATCACAATAATGATATATTGTCATCATGGTAATTAATTGTGATATCACAATCATCGCATATCACACTACTAATATCGCAATCGTTATATATGTTCATAGTAGATAAATCAGCAATACTGTCTATGTACATATGTACTGATAACTATGGCATGATTTTAACGACACGCCACGTGTTGTCCATTTCCGACATCAGCAGGCAGTATTTTCATAGTATAATTATATCACAACCAGGTAGAATGAGTGGATATTCCATCTCAGGTTCACAGTGAGATAATACAATACGTCCTTGGTAATAATTACACGTGTATTGGTCGGTTCCATGAATTATGTTTATGACATACATGTACACATACTATCATTATAGCTATAGGTACAATAACACATAATAGCTCTCACTACAACCAATAGTCCACATGGCGTAATATATAAAGTGTTCTACTTACCATTAGTTTCCAAAAATCGTTACAAACTCTTAGTATTATTGGCTGTTGAACAAAATGGAGGCATGACTAGACAAGCCAGACTGTGTAAGACTGTGAATGCTAGCAGGACAAAAGACAATGTGATACATTGACAAGATAGGCGTCTACTACACGGATCGTTCCGTCTCGGCTAGTGCTAAAAAAGCCAATTGTTCGCAATGGTTGCGCGAAGCTATTGTCTACCCGAGATAAGGCAATTCAGTATTTTTGAATTAGTATGTGTCTTTTAGGTTCAACGTGTTGAACGAGTTACAGATTTGGTATACTTCTGCTATTCTTTCCTTACTATTCTAGAGATGGAAGTTTCATGTATCCTACAGCATGTACACCGACGAGGACTACATGTTGTGATTATTAGTACATGTGCATTGCTTTAATGTACTGTATCGTACAGTACAGCCGACCCTCGATGTTCCGCACTGTCCAGTTTCAAGCTAATCGTGACTGTATATTCAGTATTTTATTTATTAATGACAAACTATGAAATTCCCAGTAAATATGTAGACAGATAGATAGATAGATGTATTTCCTCCAATACACATTCGTAGTATAAGTATGGGTATATATACTGTGAATACGGTGAAACTAATCTATAATGTTTAACCACGATTTGCCAGTATTATTCTGCGTGTATTCATTTAATATAGCTGTACAGTACACGCTATACGCTGATATATAGCATGTACTGCATTTCCTATCTCAAGATCATCACGTTACTCGACTTCAGTCGGAACGAGGTGTGCCTCAATAATATTAGCTATCAACTGGTTCTCATTCACAGCGCTATTCAAGAAATAGCTGCGGATCACTGAAGACGGTGTACCAGTCATTAGCTAGAGGACAAAGTTCAAGGATCCCCAGTTTATGGTAGAGGTCTGTAGAGGAATGACAGCAACCATGATCCGATTTGATAGGACATGAACATTTGTTGAATTGCCGTAGATAACGCCAGCAATATTCGGTTGTGTCTGACATGAACGTACTGATAGTCTACATTAAAATACTTTAATATCCCGTAGTTTAGCTGCACCATTTGCACGAACATGCATTGCACTATATATTATCACATCATAAATGTATACGAATATACGAGGATTAACTTTCATAATTCATTAAAATGAGCACAGTAAAAAACAGCAAAAACAAAATATTGCAACAAAGTAAAAAATCACCCGACAACATACCTTTTACGTGTACACACAGTGAATTTTAAAATGTACTCCAAAAATGCTGTATTTTAAACATAATTTATAACATAATGGATCAAATTTGTAAATTCATCCTATCTCCATTCCAACATCCACGGCTGTGGTATCGACCGATTATGTATTCATGTATACACATAGTGTCCTCATACGGGAGCTGAACAAATAAAGCCGTACATTGAGAGTGTGCGTTTAGAATTGATTTCAATGAATATTCACAATTATAAAACACTGTGTATTCAGGCTATGGGGTAAATAAATATAAGTTAAGTAATCTGAACATTGATGAATATTATTATGCAGTTTGCTTACCTGTGTAAAATATACATTTCAGGAACTATTATCACGGACGTTTATATTATGGGAGATTCTAGTTAAATGATGGATGCATGTGCAGTATGTCATACATTCAGTTCAGAATCATTTCTGCATTTACTAAATTGAGCCATCACTCTTCGCATTGCACCCGATGACCCTGATATAAGTCATGCGCCCAACTTGGTTCAATCGGAAAATATTCTGTGTTGATCAGCGTTTATATCACCCAATTGATAGAAGAATTCGGCATAAAATTGATGCTACTGCATTCAGACTCGAGATGCTATCTAAACATGTCCTCAAATTGCCATGAAAAATCGGAATTTGACGGTACAGATGAGACATGATAGTAATTGAGACAAGATACTGAATGATGAATGGAGAAGAAGGCAGCCCTGTCTCAACCCTACACACGCCTGAATGACGAATGCATAACATTAGCGAAACATATGCTACTTGGGTTAAGCCATGGAACTAGATCGTGTGATGTGATCGGCCAGAGCATCCGCTACACTGACTATCACTGTTTTGTTTCCTGTAAAGATAGCATAGGCAATTAGATATTTACGTATGCATACTTTTAGCTATGGCTGATCTACGGTTGATCAGTCATGAAACTTATATAATATGATGAGCGAACTAACCCCGCGAGATTGACCTGCACGTAATCAACAACTACGTATATATGATTTATAAATCACACCACACATACCCATGCATATATTATACAGCATAGCTTTATTAAGGTACTTCCATGTCAGTTTATTTGTAACATTCGTATTAAATCTATATACATATACCAATTTAAAGCAATTCCATAGCTCAGTGTGCAACACGTGAAACGCATTAATAGTATCGGTGCTCATTAACGTCCAAGTTTCATGAATGTGCAATGTGCCTTATCATCATTCCTGCAGACAATCTGCTTAATAACCTTTCGCCTGAAACATCCCAAATGCACCAAGTCGGCCCCAAAATACGACGATATGAATCTATTCCTAATATGCATTTGTAAATACATGCCACCAGGCCAGCCCATGCTGCATATCGCTGGGTCGGGGAGATACCCTAGAGGTCCCAGACATGATTGGATACACTTGAGCATGAGGATGTTCTATGTGAAGATATTACCGCATACCAAGTCACGTGTAATTTGCAGCAAGGAAGACTGATTGATTGAACCTCTAGCCTGGTAACAATACCATAATAGCACACTCACATCATAGTATTATCACACACATTTCACAGTGACATGACTCTCGAAAGAGGTTCATAAAAACGTTTACAGAATCCGCAACGGTACATTTAACTAATCTTTGATGCTATTCTCGAAAGGTGATGGGGAGAGCTCGCTTCCTTGCCTAATCCCATATGTACTATATGTAAGAGAAGAAACACGCTGCATGCCCCTTTCAAATACAGCATATAGCTGGATAATTAATAACGTCATGCACCGTACATAATTATAATCATACATAAATGTATATCTGAATAATATTTCTATGTTTATCTTGCATTAATAATAGTCATAGTTCGAAATTAATTAAAATATTAATCAATTTAATGAAAGCCAGATCCCAAACTGACGCCCCTTAGACAAATACACGAAATGAATGGCAGCACGTGATTGTATTTAGCTTCAATGATACAGTTATATAAAATAATAAAATATGATGAATCGATGAGGACATTGATTAGTTTAATATACACCAAGTTTTGCATCAACTCGTGCTTAATGAGAACGGTAATGGAATAATTAAATCGGACAACGACAAGTGCTGTGGTATAACAGCTGGCGGTATGAGACACATGAATGCAGACTGATGTTAAACTAATACCAGGTACTGTTGTACTGTACTTCCAGACTACCTGAACAGAACAGAACAGAACCTAATTTTATTCTCATGAAGTCACACAATCATGTGACATGGAGAAATTTATTATATTACAGGAAAAATATATACAAATACTAAAAACCTGGAGAGTGGAGAATGTACGTTTAATACTAGTTATTCATCGTATGATAAAGTCATTTATAGTTTTCGCTATATATCGTGGTGCCGTTTTTATGATGTCGTGGTGCCATTTGCGATTGTATTTTAAAAGCCTCATGTAGAATTATTGTAAGCATCTGTTTGATAGAAGCAGTTTTGCTTTGGTGCCGTTATGGCTATAACCCATTTAGTATAGCATTATATACTAGCATCTAACCATATGTATGTGGGCACGACAGGACTATTGAGAACTATTCCATCAATTAATCATGAATATATAAGCCTCTACGTTACAGTACATGTAGGCTATTTAAGTGCGTGCGTATGTGTGTGTGTGTGTGTGTGTGTGTGAGAGAGAGAGAGAGAGAGAGAGAGAGAGAGAGAGAGACATATAGAGAGGGATACATATGTATAAATGTGAGGTGGTTTAACATAATAGCGGTTGATTCTATACCATAAATAAAATTAAATATTCGTGAACCACTGACCGACATCATGTACACAGTTGTTTCAGATTACAAATTAATTCCTCCTAGTTGGACCAAACAATCGACCTTTTCTCTATGTGGCATCATATGTCACGTAAGTATCACTGGACTGCATACATGTATCACTGTTCTGACCACCCACAACTAGTGTTGGCGTCTCTGAAATACCATGACGCTCCAAATGATCATATTCCACATTCAGCATATCATGTTCAGATATTAAAACAATATTGGATCCTTAGAAATGTTATATATATATATATTTCTTTTGTTGAATACATGTATATATAATACCTGCTATGGTGCATACTTCATATATTGTCCTAAATATCATCATAATTTACATGTGTAAAAGTATATATACATATTAATGTGTAACAGGCCGTTTCGGCGACCTATATTTGTATAGTACATGTCACGTATACTATAACAAGAGGGTGGATAAAGGGGTGGATAACAATACATGCTAGGATGTTATTTGCATTATTACCTGCTCTATAGCATCCTCGAAAAACCGTCCATTACGACAACACTAAACCTCCGCAACATGGGTGCGTTCAATCAGCGCAGGTCTGAGTAAGCCAGTTAGCTAAACTGGTTACCTGTCTCATACGACTCTTGAGACAGTAGCTAGTTTGGTAAACTGCATGTACGCCGTATGCCTTGTGTCTTTGAACGTACCCATGTTTTCGAGGATGTCTCTATATGCATGGTTCTAGTTTGGTGCAGTTAGCTTTTACGTTGGTGCAGTTAGGTCGCGACACTACATGGGGCAAGTTTGATTAATCCTTTCTGACGAGTTGTTCCCTTGCAGCTTACTAGTACCTACATGGAACAGTGCATACAGACACATAAACCTTAAGTAGGTAGATGGTATACGGTTTCTATTTCAGTGCCAACCCATTTGGCAGACCCGTATACATGCACAGCTACA
Source organism: Lepetodrilus galriftensis (assembly GCA_032361785.1). Lineage (NCBI taxonomy): Eukaryota > Metazoa > Mollusca > Gastropoda > Lepetellida > Lepetodrilidae > Lepetodrilus > Lepetodrilus galriftensis. Next base: position 13,456 of record JAUTBZ010033671.1, read on the forward strand.
TCTCCGAGGCGAGCCGTATGCGACCGGAACTATACTAACATTGATATGCCCTCGTATAAGCGATGTTAATCTTGAGTGTAGGACTGCCACTTCCTACGATACTTCTGTCCGACAATGCTGGATGTCGGCAGATAGGACATTGGTCTATTATAATTATTACATAGACAATATATTGTTGAACATATGTCTAAAATGTCTACATGAACTACTACTACTACTACTACTACTACTACTACTACTACTACTACTACTACTACTACTACTACTACTACTACTACTACTATTACTAATCCTAATACTAATAATAATACTATTAATACTACTACCACTAATACTACTAATAACAATAATAATTATCATAATATAAGACAAAATATCGCTTTCAGGGAGATTAGTAGTTTCTGATATTGCAGGAATATTGCCCGCCACCAGACAATGCTTAGTCTAAATAGCTTAACATACAGATATATTACCATCAACTAACACGGACACAAGCTTTGATATACTAGCTACAGCGACAATACAGTACAGCGATCGACGTGGTATTTAATCAAACGTATAATAAACGCCAGTCCACATATAATGATCTATAGAACGACACTTTAGTGAAGCGTAATAGTCAGGGTGCCGTACTTAGAGGTCCACTTTCCTTTAACATTTATCATATTTAGTGTCGTATCCGGATTACAGTGAGTGCACTGTGTGGTGCCTACATAATAATGAAGGCAAGCATTGTTGTGACACTTCTATTTGTTTTAAACATTAATCGACGACATTTAAATATAACTGTTTCTTTGTGACACACGGGTAGACCACGCGGCTATCGTAACCCAGGCTGAAGACCGCTTACTGTGTAATGTGCATTATTAATTGCGTACACATGTCCATTTTACACAGTTTTCAGTTGCAATTTGTGCCCGTTATATTTATGTTAAAGGCATAATATCACAAGTAGATATGGTTGTTTTGGACTAGTTTCCACAGTTGTATGGCAGACACAATTCCACTGCAAGCCCCGATAGACAACCTGAATATGGTCGTATTTTTACTTGCTTTATTATATCAATGCAAGGGGACATAACTCAAAGTGGTATGACTAAAATGTAAATTGCGTTACGGCAACGTATGCTTGCAATTCCTTCATAGATTAGTTGATGCATCAAAGACAAGATAATAGCGGATCGTTCCATATATTAAAATACAATATTAATATGTTGATAACTATCGAGTACTTAGGACTAGGTACATTAGTCAACAACAATTTTTGGGTGGATAAATCAAGCGTAATTAATCTCATATACAAATTCGTTTGTTCATTATACAGGTCAATCGACTGTGATCGTATGATTTTAAATGTTTGATATTGAATTCAGGTTAAGCTCAGTTGGTAATACAAACCGTGAACCTATCACGCGTGATTACCAACAACAATGTGTAACAGCTGGTTGCCAACATCTCATTTATTTTGTTTGGTATTGATATCTCTTTGAAATTCATCCCGCATCGATTTGTTCACCCGAGGTACTGTATTGCTATTGTATGTAGCTAACTAAATTACATAGCGTTTAGTTGTAATCTAGCTATAGCATGTGTAGGTGGGACAGTAGATGTGATGACACGTCAGACTACACAGTTGAAGGTTCAAGTTCTAATAGTTTGGGATGGTTAGAATGCAATGGCTGTAGACGCAGTGCATACTGATTATCATTGGTTATCAGCATCAATGGCGACTCGTAGGTAGTTCCGTAACAGGTTTCCTCCCTTTATAAAACAGAACGCCGAGTTATAAAGATAACCCCCAATACCAATTAATGTTTGCGACATAATTATTGTACTCTCGCGTATGGGGCTTCAACCCATCGGGCTTCAACACAAACCTTGTGCATAGACAATGACGCATCACATACGACTTACTCATACACATCGTCAAATACATCATATTATCATATTAAACAAAAATCCGAAAGCTTTTCATGTAATTCATCACACACTATTTAACTATATAAACCTTAGGGATTAAGGATACGAGGATTGAGATACTCAGAATAGACACAAATCCGTCGATAAAACAGTAATTTACGGTTCAGTAACAGTCTCAGAAGTGCTCTAATTGGTGTTGACTGTACATTATATCGTTAAGGTTCCCGACGAGTTGGCATCAAGCTAGGAGACCAAATCCTTACACGTCCTTTTAGGCCTTGCCTGTCGTCAGTGTCTTGGCCGTTGTTAATTCCAGCTTTCTCTTCATGCATGTAAGCCCATCCGTCGAAATTGCCAAGCACTAAAACCCACGGTGACTGCTAAGAAAATTAAATTATCCAATTAAGTCCACTTTCCTCTTTCGACCCGGCTCTTCTGAAGTCGGCCAGGTCAGACGTCTTGAGAGATCTCCCTCTTTCCAATGGAGGTCATGCCGAACACCGGTATGTTTGTTATTTCTGAGAGTTTTGAGTTTCAGGTGTGTACGAGAGGTAGACTTTTAGCATAAACACGATCGCGTCTACACTCTACGTTCTATGATTGATAGCGGCTTTGTTTTCGTCATAAGTGAGCTTGGACAGACTGATTTCTTCCGTGTCTTCTGAGTCCGAATTCGAAGACAATGAATTAGCATATATTCTAATGAAGACGGCGACTATGTTGAGACTAGTGACCTGAAATCAGCATAGCATCTCGACGGTGGAAATGAATTTGTTTTTAATTGTTAAATTCCCTAATGTGCTGCTATTCTTTAGTCATTTATAATGTTTTGGTGAGATTGCATCAGGGTATGCTTCAGATCCCGTCTGGAAACCCATCTTGTCAAGAAATACTAGTATTAGGCATACTAACTTCGCTATCATGAACACATCTAGACCGGAGTTCAGGACCGGTTTTTTTTAGTACTGAATATATAATTTGAATACTGGTATCAAACTCGCATAAACGCCCCTCTCTCTCTCTCTCTCTCTCTCTCTCTCTCTCTCTCTCTCTCTCTCTCTCTACCCCCTCTCTCTATATCTCTCTCTCTCTCTCTCTCTCTATCTCTCTCTCTATCTCTCTCTCTCTTCTCTCTCTCTATCTCGGGGACACACACACGGAATGTAGTGTTTCATATTTCCGTTCAAACTAATTTATATATGCTTTTCAAAGAACAGTTTCCGGATTATATTTGTAAAACGCACCAGACCAAGGGAAACTAGCAAGTAGAGCGAACGGAAGCACACACAGTACACCACCCTAATTTCAGGTGCTACTTTACTGGAGGAACTACCTATAGCCCTGTCTGCGTCCTCAACGCTATACACAGTCCTGAACATGAAGACGATTTCCAGCTGGTATTTTTACCATTCACCGTAAATATATGGCTGACCGTAACGCCACTGTATTGATCGTCTTAAAGCATGGTACGAAAACAGGAGAGGCTAAAACGACTGGATAATGCAATTTGCCAGCCACTGAATAGATAAGTTGCCTCTGTTTGTCGTTACGTTTCTGATTTACGACGGTTTCCTTCCAAATGGTATATAATGCTATTTGACAGACAACAGCTATCATCTGCAATACAAAAGTCTCGAAATGGGTACCATGTATAATGTAGCATAGACGTCGTGATGGGTGATAGTATATAATTTGACGGATGATTTGAAAGATCCTCGCTAATATGTATGGAAGTTAATATTGGTGGATGGGGAAGATAGGTCAAACTAGGTCAATATATACTAACATGTTGAGCAATATATATGTATTGATGAAGTTTTGGTTGAATTACATAATGCTATTGTAAGTTAAACGTTTAGTTTTAAGAATGTCGTGTATACGCACAGATGTGAACTCACATGAGATGCAGGTCTTGATTGATTTTTGGATCCACCCAAAATAAATGCTAAACAAAAAAAAAACCGAAAACATGACATGTTTATACATGCCGATTTGTCAAGCTCGTCACCCCAATGGATATCGTGTCTAGGCCATGGTGTCTAAATCTCCGCTCTACAGTGGAGCTATTCTTTGGGGGAGATGACAATGGACATGCATCACCCAACATTTACTAAAGATGCGATCACACCAAATTCGATAACGATATCGCTGATAGATACAAAAGTTTCGAATTTCGTTTCACCATACCGGTCTCATCTAAACGAACTATAATTAATCGTAATCGTTGTAAATGCTTCTAGTATATGATGCTTCACTATTTTGTGGATATCTCATTATCTATTGCTCAGCTGATTTAATACTGAAATTGACAGGCAACCTTGACAAATATACTGACGGGTTCTAACACGTTCCTTGGATCTAGATTACAATCTCCAGTCAGCAATATATATTATGCATAAACGATCTTCCGTGGCCAAAGATAAAACGCCGACTGTGTGTTGCCTCTTTAAAGTCACGATGATTCATTCCATCTCCAAAGACACCCAGGTGATCGTGTATTTGTAGGCACTATAATACCACACATGGTATATATCCAACGGTATAGATGTACATCTTAACGCGGACATACTGTATTATTCATAGGCGGCCGTAAACATTTACAAGTCGACTGTGGGAGTTGGCACCGATGGGCCTTCGTAGTTTTGTCTGGTACGGGTCCAAGAGAAAGACAAGTCTAACAAACACCTGTAGTACTAGCCAATACTTGATCAAGAGTAATCTGGCTTTTAGGAACTAGTGCACGCAGTTAATCGTCCACAGCGGGGAACAGGGTATTGTTTTTCGACGCGTTAATATCTACGAGACCATAAGGACTCCCGTAACGATCTCTTAGACATGTGGATCGTGCACTTACGAGAGCGCTATGCCATGGTCTCATAGTAGATATGACAGCTTCGAGAAACGATACCACGGACGTCAGCTCTGTAGTGGGACTAGGTGCAGAGTATAACCGCCATTGCTAATCCGCACCCTATTACTACTACTACCGTTTCTACTACTACTACTACTACTACTACTACTACTACTATTTACCACCATCACGACTACCATTACTGCTAGTTCTACTACTACTTCTACTAGCACAACCCCTACGACTATCCCCACCACAACTACTATAGTCCGGCGGCATAGCTCCAAAATATGGCCGAATCGTTCATTTCCGGATACCAATTTGAAACTTGGCACACTTATAGAGGGGTCCAAGACAAACATTTTCAGATATAGTGCCAAGCTGAAATATGTCTGGTTGCCATGGTTACCGACTTTTAAGAATGTATGCTATTTGAGTCCATTATTGTTGTTGTTGCAATGCTATATCTTCTGAAAAATGATATTCAGTTAGTCTCATCTTAATTCTGAGTTTAGAGGAATTATTAGAATGATTAATATCATAATAATAGGTTGTCACGGCAACGGGGGAGCGTCTCAAACGTAAATTGTGTTCTTAATATGCTTAAACAAGTAGTATTTCTTGTATGTGAATATATATTAATACATTTGAGCAGTCTTTGGCTGTGCACTACCTATTAGTGAATTTTAAAGTAATATTATATACATATGTCTGGTTGTCATGGTTACAGACTCTTAATAAACGTATATGTTCAGTCTGTTATCATTGTACATATTGAAACTTAAAGACAGTTCTTTTGAAAATGAGATGCAAATGTTATTAAGTAGAGCCTCATCTTAGTTCTGATAGTTTAGAGTCATTATTAGGATGATTAATTAATAATAATAATAATAATAAT
>JAUTBZ010033782.1:0-19123 GCA_032361785.1 Lepetodrilus galriftensis
TCTCTCTCTCTCTCTCTCTCTCTCTCTCTCTCTCTCTCTCTCTCTCTCTCTCTCTCTCTCTCTCTCTCTCTCCCTTGAACTGATACTATGACTGGGGATAACAATGTGACTTTGAGCATTACTTAGGGTTTGGATTTGGCGCCTTATAAATAACCATTATTATCATTATGAATATTATGTCTCCTTCTCTATGACACTGTGCAAGTTATACTTTTCTAACTTCACCAGTGGCTCCTTCAATACTGAATCTGATCCATTGGTTCAAGAGACACGTGACATGCTTCCCTTGAATCTACCCACCTCACCTCACCCCTCCCCTTACCAACCCCTCCCCTGCTCCTCCCATGAACTTACCCCTCCCCACGCGAAGACGTCGTCTGAATAGGCAAACAACTCCGGCCAGACGTTCTTCAGATACCAGCTGAAATCACGGCACTTGAGCCTCTCTCGGATTTTAACTCGCTCGCTCAAATCCCCCGCGTCAAGGTTCTGTCAACAGAACACATGTATGGTAATGGCCCCAGGAAGATGACCGTCAAAGCAGCGCAGTGTTAGGATGTTGTCAAGAGGACAAGCAGATACAAAAACGATAAATGTAAAACATGCTAAATGTCCAGCATGTTTATGAAACGTAAACATGACTTTTTTCTAAACACTCAACACTACAAACTGATGCTTATTAAAAAATTCGTCAACAAATCAGCCTCAGTAAACAAAGATAACTTCCCGCTGTAATTGCTGGCAAATAAAACTTTATGTTAAAACAATAAATCGGAGTGCTGAAATCAGCTTCTGTAAACGATGAGAACTCGCGCACTGTAAAATGACATCTAAACTACTTTGCGTTAGAACACATTTATCAATATTTAATTACGATACTATTGACAGGACAGAGGTAGGATTCGGAAGTAAATTTGCCTTAGAAACTCGGTCATATATTTCTGTAAAACCCAGAGTCTGTGTGACAAAGTGCTGAGTTAAAAAGTCTGGGTCATGATAATGATTCCAGATGACCTAGGTACCCTTACACGAAGCTCTCGTAGCCAACGACCTGACCAGGGTCTCGTTTCTCGAAGCTCTCATATCCATAACTATCGTAACTGGGTTCGATGGCTATACTATATGAAGAGATCATAATGTTCTTTGTGTCTAGGTAGTATATAACTTATATTGACATATGTACTCGCTAATATACTTTATGTCCTATTCATATTTTCATGTCTGGTAGTGGTACTCATAAACTAAGGTTGGTATAGAAACTCACAAATACATGTCCTACCCGGTATATTTTTTTTTTATGTACTTTCATATCTGGGACGTTCTCGTAAACTTATATTGAGATAGGAACTCGACCGATCGCCATTACGACGTCCTGTATTTCCAAGTCCGGGAAGTACTCCACACTTATTTTGATACAGGAACTCACATATAAATGTCATGCATGTACCTTCAAATCTGGGCGGTAGGACAGAAGGCCTACTCGTAAACTTGTATTGATACAGGAACTCACAGCTACAGGTCCTTCAAATCTGGGAAGTTCGTATGTTCATGTGTGGTAGTGACAAGTACTCGTATGTAAAGTTTGACATAGAAACTCATAAATACGTGACATATATGTACCTTCATATCTGGGACGTTCTCGTAAACTTATATTGAGATAGGAACTCGCCAACACATGTCATATATGCAGACACGTACCTTCATGTCTGGGAAGTATTCGTACACGTATTTCTTGTAGTCGCCCATCCACACGTCCACTGCACGCTTGTAGTTGTGGATCTCGGTGTGGTACCTGCCCGCGGGGAAGCTGTACGGCTGAGATCTGGCGATGTGTCCGATCTTAGAGCACGGACTGTGCAGGAGCTGACCACCACAGAGCCATACCTACAACATAGAGCTTGTAATAGTACATAGTATTATACCATCACAAGCATCGAGAGCTTGTAATAGTACACAGTAATCTCGGGACCAAATTGGATTTTTTTTTTAGTACGATTTAGCTCGTTGAAATTTTATATGGAGATTTGTGAACAAAACATAGGTTGGGAAATCGTACTCAAAATGTTTTATAATCTCGGGACCAAATTGGTTATTTTTAGTACGATTTCATGCTCAAGTTCAAATTTTATTTGGAGATTTGTGAACAAAAATTAGTTGAGCATGAAATCGTACTAAAAGTTTCGTAATCTTAGATTGTGTGTTAATTCACCAAGCCAGCTCTTAACCATAACAAGCATACATATATTGATACGACCATTTGCTTGCTTTAGAATGAAGTAATGCATCAATCTGAACACGGCCTAAACATGTCGTGATTGATATTGCTCGAGAGAAGTCGGATTCCACAGAGATCTGAATATAAATACTGCCCTTTGATATAAAGAAAAACTAAGATTTGATATTCAAATGTTCTTACTCAGAGCAATGAATAAATAATGTAATTCAATTTCAGGAGCTTTGGCCACTGGATCAAGATAAATCACCTGAGAAGTGTCTTTCACAGACATACATCTGTCTACTTTCTACAAGTGCAGCACTTTAGGCACAACCTGAGGTTATGCACTTTTATCCCAGCAAACACAAAATTAAAGTAATACAACGTTATTACAACGCAGGGATATAATTCCCACTCGCCAGGCGGTCCGATCCATTTCTCCTACGGACTAGTAGACATTTCATGTTTTGTTATTTACATATTTTTTCGGGCGAGTACGCTTTAATCTATTCAAGAACGTTGTGAGAATGTTTCTCATATAACGTTACATTCCTACGGTTGTGAAAACGTTGTATAACGTTATTTAATGTGTTTGCTGTGATGATCTAGGACGGGCAGTGAGTTAAGTAAGGTTCGTGGTGAGCTAGGACGGGCAGTGGGTTAAGTAAGGTTCGTGGTGAGCTAGGACGGGCAGTGGGTTAAGTAAGGTTCGTGGTGAGCTAGGACGGGCAATGGGTTAAGTAAGGTTCGTGGTGAGCACCCACCCTCCATGCCAACTCGATGTTCTCTCCTCCCCAGATTTCCATACCATCATCGTAAGTACCGATCTCTCTGAAATAGTTGGCATCAATGGCGAACGCAGGCCCGACCATCACCACTCCCCTGTAATTGAAAACGCATATTAACGCTGCGAATGGCCGTACTGTCTGGATAACCGCATCAGCTCTAACAGCGCCCGCAGCATCACAACATCCATAACACGACTTCACCATTTCAACCAGGTTCATTAAGAACAGAAATTGCAAACTTTTCTTTATACGAGCCATCGATCATTTTTCGTTTTATCGGGAATCCATCGTGTAGTTTTCTTGCATTGATCATTCTCCGTTGGTCCTAAGAAGATAAAATCTCGGTAAAATCCATTATTTTTCTTTAACTATAAAATACACACGGTAGCGGATCTGTTTCCGATTTCCCCGCCTGCTGATCGCCGCGGAAATAGGTCTCAAAGAAGACGAGTCTCCAATCGAATCCGTATCTGGTCTTGTATCCCGGTTCGTAGTCGTATTGTAGAGTGTCGGCCTTGATGTAGTCCAGATGCCCCATAGCTACAGTTGACCTGTTCCTTCTGATTTCCACCAACAGTGGCTGCAGCCTATATGAAACAAATAGTAGACATGCATGTGTGAATATAATATAGGATATAGCAGAGGAATTAATCTTGAACCGTTACGATAATGTCCATGCCGTTAGCAACCGTTATTGCGCCACCGAAATCCTGGCCTACTTGACATCAGTCCTATATTGATGGTCGAGATATACTGATTGAGAAGCATATCTCTTTATACTATCCTTATACTCTCTCTCTAACTCTCTCTCTCTCTCTATCTCTCTCGCTACCCTATCTCTCTCTCTATCTTTCTATCTTTCTCTCTATCTCTCCCCCTCTCTCTCTCTCCTTATATACATAGTCTCGCTTTCCTCCCTACCATCATTATTTACTACACCTGTCCACATTAATAATTCACTGCATTCAGTCACACCTCTGACCACGGTGCTTCTACTGACCAGTCGATGTTGACCTCCATGTGACTGTCGAAGAAGGACACCACCTCCCCAGTGATGTACTTGAACCCCTCCAGTCTCGCCTTGATCAGCCCCGCCCTCTTGGTCAGACGCACGATCCGCACTGGCTTGTCCTTCAGATGTGTCTCCAGGTATCTGTCTAGTTCTCCTTTCAAATCCACTGAAACATCCAGGCCAGTGTGTGTTCTAGTACTGGGTAACGTTTCTCCAAGCTCTCAAATCTACTACAAGGCCATAAAGGCTCTCTAGAGATCTCTAATACCCGGTACATGGGGGATCGTGCACTTACGAGAGAGCTATGGTCTCACAGTGGGCATGAGAGCTTCGAGAAACGATACCCTGGTGTGCATGCAGTGGTATATAACAGTACATGATCAGGGTTCTGTTTCACGGAACGATAGTAGTGATACATACGAGAGTTGCAACTACATGACTACGGTAGTAATAATTCCCGTATCGTTCGATTATTCAGTGGAACTGGGATTTGCACCAAAGAAAACTACATAATATGGGTAAGTAATGCTACGGACTCTACCGGTGCATTACATTTGTGCACCTTTCTCATTGAAGAATATGTTTCACTTTCGTGAATGCATTCCTAAGTCACCGTAATAACATACTAGGTAAAATACTATTAGGTACGCACTACACAGTGGTGCACACTACACAATGGTGCACACCCGTTATACACCATCCAGCAAGCAGAAAGAATTACGAGCTAACTTTGCATGGTGAGAAAGCAAATTTAAATACGAATGGTAGCTTTCTTCCTTACTTGGCGTTACGACATGTGCGTGCACACCACAGACGACATTGTGACCTTAACGTAACATTATAGGGTAGCCTACACTAGTCACACAGGCAGTCATCCACACGATCTAACTCCACTACTTATTACTTTGTTAGTGCATGTGCACACATAACGCTGTAACTTTGCATTACAAACCCACACCCAGTTAGGTGACAGCGATAGATGCTACACGGTTCAAAGTTGAGATCTCTTGGGCGAGCTTGAAACATTGCCTTGCAAATCTGACTACCGAAAACACGGGTCTCATTTCACGAAGCTCTCTACCAAGAGATCATAACGCTCTTTGCCGATAGTTAATACCCTGCAAAGACAGCGCTATGGTAACTTAACGTATACGAGAGCTTTGTGAAAGGATACCCAGGACCATTCCATGTCTCGGTGATTACATGTCTCGGTCAACAGGCAGTGTCAGATGCTACCGGGCAAAACCACAACACTGTATCCTTCGATTAAGTAGGAAGATAACTAAATAACCCTGAATCAATATGTATTATGTAAACTATTCAGCATGTTCACCCTCCCATGTTGTTAATAACAGACTCGCACAAATGAATTAACATTGTTTTCCTATTACTGTAAGGGTAAATATTCCTTGATAAAAATATAACAAACATATAGTGGAATAGTTGACAGAGATCCCACACGTGTTTTTAAGTGGTGTGTGTGCTGCAAACAACAGCCTCTGTGCAACGCTGTAAACATACTATTGTTTTCTTTGAATGTAAATGAGACATTTGCATTAACCACATTTGATATTTGGCAGTACACTGCTCGCTCGAGGTAGGACATGGTAAATAACTAAATGAAAAAATATATTTTATATTTCTTTTAGTGAAAAAGGTCCATCCGCTATTAAAGATGACCTTTTGACATACTTCTCTCGGAAATAGACATGCATGACAAGATAATAAATAGATCCTAGAGCTGAGGTTGCATGCTGTACGAGAGTGTTACGTTTATGTCTCCTACTTTTCTAATGAAGACAAATTCGCAGAACTTCTGCCGGTCAATATATTAAACTACGGATGACCATTTCAGACATGGATAACTATGGATACCTATTGTAGATATAATGTTAGTCCATTTTTATCAAAACAAGCTTTCATTTAATAGATGCGTGTGCGGTGATGAAGACGCGTCTCCAGCATGTGACAGCGTTGTCTAGGTCTGGCTGCCACATTACGAAACTCATTGTTAGTACACATTCCCGCTCAACTCCCCATATAAAATGTAAGCTTGAGCATGACATTGTACAAACATGTTTCAAGACATGAATGAGTTGGCCTTGCTAGACCAGTTAACCATATTTTAACAAAGATCAAATACAAGCTGACATATCGATTGCATACATAACTATTACAATAATGCAATAGACATTCTATTCTGATTGCGTCCCTATACAGATGTCGATATTTATAGATTTATAATTATACGTTATCGGATCTGACAACTGGAATTGTGTAAGTTCCAATAAATCACTGTCAGATCGCTTCCGTTCTTCTGCATCACCTAATATCATAATATCACGGCTTGTCAATTTAGTATAGGAAGAAACTTATACCACCAGTAGCGCTGATACGAGTGTTGCAATACGCCTGCGAGAACCGTCGGGAGATGCTCAATGCGGATCTAAATAAAACATTTACAAACAAGAATATCGGACTTTATCGGACTGAGTATTGCAGTAAAGCCCCGAGCACAGTCTGGTACTGTTAAATGCGGCTCTATAAACCCCAAATAAAAAAGGAACTATTCCTGATTGTCAGTTTATTGTAGGAGGAAACCTACAGCACCCGTAGCGCTGAGGGTTGCAGTAGACCTGCTGGTAGTGAAATAGTAATTCCCTTTGAAAAAATAAAAATAATAATAAAAATAATACAATACAAATAAAAGTAAAAGACAAATTTAAATAATTACAAATAAACCGTATAATAACGTAAAGAATAAATAAATTAAATTAAAACATAAAAGTACTTTATAAAAAAGCAACAGGTATATTGCTCGACTCACTGACCCAAGTCGCTCGCATCGTCCACGAGGATGATTTCCTTGAGGATGTTGGCTGGCGTTCTGTTGAGGATGCTGTAGACGGTTCTCAGCAGGATGGACGGCCACTCGTTGTGGAAGGGGATGACCACACTGGTGGTGGGCAGGTCCTCGGGGTACTGCATCTTCCGACATCTGGAACCACAACAACGTCCTCGTCAGCGTCCTCGTCAGCGTGCTGGGAACCCTTCAGCGAGCTCTCACATCTACTACGACTATCAGGACTCTCGGTACTATCTCTTATACGTAAGAAGTGTGCACTTACGAGAGTGGTATGGTCTCGTAGTGGATATGAGAGCTTCAAGAAACGATATCCTGAGAACATTTTTACGGAGCGCTCGTAACTATCCGAGACCGTAACTCTCAGCAATCGTAAGCACAGTTGCACTTACGACACTGGTTAACGAACTACCCTCAGAAGTCGATGTCTAAATAAAAATAATATGAATTCGCCAAAACTAAAATTATTCTTCTAAAAATAATAATGCACTTCTTGAAATTATCTGGTTAACACGTATTAATATTCTCATAAACGAAGTTTTCACAATAGAGAAGTAGCAAGAAATAATACAGCACATTGTTATGCATTGTTATGCATGTTATGTTTCACTTAAATATATTTTCAAAACATTAAAACCCTTCAACAAATGAATCTATAGTGTACATTTACTATGTATTCATGGCATGTTTTCTCCACAGTGTTACTGACAAGTTACTATGTATTCATGTCACGTACCATTGACAGTGCTCCGAACATTAATAAATAATTTGGAATGGGCCCAGGTGTGTGGTAATCGATAACATTACGACACCGCGTCCCCACTCAGGATAAATGTTCTCCCACCCAGACCCAACACGTAGCTAGCTTATAGGAAACCTTGGCTACACGTATCAGAGAACTGCTGGGTTCTATTCCTAGTTTGGCAGGGAATGAATAAAGCCAAGTTTATCCTCTTGTTTAAACAGCATCGATGTTAGTTCAAATATTAACGGAGAATGGAAACAATTGGGTCGTCACTGCTATTCTTTTGACAATGGGAAACACCAGCAATGTGTGCTTAACGCTTACTAGGATGGATTGCTTTACATCATTGGTCTACTTGGACTCGAATAGGATCTTATTTAAAGACCCTGTTTTCATGTTTTTCACCTAAAGTCGTAGACCCCCGCCTGAAACGAATCTTTGATGCTCATCAAGGTGAATGACGTTGTATGTCAATTCACGAGGTTACGAACTACTTAGCTATCACGGCATGTGCGGATTATCATCCGTATGCAACGTACGACAACGTGAAGCTTATGAACTATTTGTGAAGGGGCTTTAAGGTCTACTAAGACGGGACGTTGTCAGAATCAATATAGAAGAACCGGAGAAATGGTAAACAAACTGAGTTCCTATAGTAATTCTTGAAGCGGTGTCTAACTTCAGAATCTGTTTGTGGGTTCTTCGGAATGCAATCTTCAAAGGAGTGCAACCTGGGACTCTAGGTGTTGAAGTCCTTGTACTGATATCAGGAAGAGTTGAGAGAATTCCTGCCTCAGTTTTACATTGAACTGACTACTGCCAGCGTGCTGACGTATCTGGATTAAAGAAGAGATCAATCGAGTTGTTTTTCTCATGTCATCATTGGTCACCACGTATCACAGAAGAGTGTTGAATTGAACGAGCTAAGCAATTCCAAGTTCACGACAATGTAGACACTGTGGCGATTGTTTAATAGCGACTGCGATGAGGAAGTCTATTAACAGCACGACTCATCCTCAGATGAAGAAAAGGAGTCGTGTATTACTGCAGTGTATTGCCATCCTCTGAACACGACCACTCCCTCCTTACTAATGCCAATGAGCGTATTCGTTTCCACACGCGACCAACCCTGGGGTTAGCTAATGAAGGTATTCGTATCATCATGAGTGTTGGGTCATTGGCTAAGTTCACCACTCTACCGTGACCCTAGGGTTGGTCGAGGATTGAACGAATACGCTCCTATGGTTGGTCTAGTGATGAAACTATTACGCTCAATGTGTCCAAACCGAGAAAAATTACTGAATACGTGCTTAATGATGTTATGCTACAAGTACCAAACATCTTATGATGTAAGAACCAAATAGTGTTCAGTTGTATAAGGACTTCAATGACGCGGAACCAACAGTTAATCTAACCTTACGCAGCTGTCAATCTCCCATGTAGTGATACAACGTCCACCAACCAATCAAAATACAGGTACACTTAAAGCTGGGAATAACTTGATTAGCCACATGGCAAATGTCCGATAAACAACATATTGCAAGGCTAGCATAATGCAGGTGACAACTTTGTATTCAGGTATAAATGACTTCGTGAAACCATGTTTAGTGGAAGAAATGCCAACAGGAATGTTCTGTATTGACCATATCGTCTGTTTGCATGGTTAGCACGTAGAAAAGATTGCTTTACATTTGGAGGGGGGTGATGCTTCGCTTGACTAGGGTAAGGTCAAATTGAGACAGATATGAAATACCTAGAAGCCTCCACAGTTAATATTACAGTATAAATACGCTGATAACTCTCTATGTATGTAACTGGTAAACATATAATACGCCAGCAATATTACATCAAGGTTGATGTGGTTTGATGTTGTCTGGTCAGAAGTTAGGGAATGTTCTTCACATATTGTTCTCTGTTGAGACGAAATAACGAGTTAGAACCTGTTATGAACAAGGACAATATGTACAAAGTCTAATGACATCTGTCATTCAACAATACAACTACAAAGAAACTGTCCAATATATAATACATGTATATCGGGTGTCCGTGTTATCAGGAGTTCCAGCACCCCGCATTACACTACGCTCAATGGTCTGCTCTTGACGACTTCTTATTGAAGTCCGGGGTCAAGTGTGACCCATATCAAATAGGCCTGATTAGCTTTAACGACTTTAATTTGTTATAAATATTTAAATAACGTTGGCTATGTTACACTCGGTGTTGTGTCAAGAATACATAACCCGTTATTGAATTGTTCGCGTTAGGCCAGTGCGGCAGGTATACATTTCCTTATCGCCTCAGACACGGGGTGTGGTGACTGACAACTGCATGAAGTTGTATGATATTGTATGAGACCGGAAGAAAGTTGAATACTATACATTTGTTTCACAACTACAAATGTAATTATTTTGGAGAAAGTAGTTTAACAAGTTCACAAATGAATGAATAAATCGCACATGTAATGTGGACGTCAACGTTTTTGTTGTTTCCCCGTTAAACAATCTTCGAGTTATGTCATTAGATTGTAAATGCTATATATTGAACTATAAATGTGGAAATGAATTGATTTGTTTGCGCAAATGTAGGGGTCATATCAAGAAACATATCTGAGTCCAACCTGATGGAATACAAACGCGCGCACGTACACACATACATGCATACACACACACACACACACACACACATACACACATACATACATACACACACACACACACACACACACACACACACACACACGCACATGGTTGCTGTATTCCCCTTTACTGGTATTATTTTCACAGGTCGTTTTCCGCTTCACAACATCAGGGATTTCTAACAAGGATATTGCATTGGATGAGCGTGTATTGCACTACACCAGGCTTTATTTGTCATGACGACTAATTAGAAAGCTATCAGATTGCTTGATCGAGCAAGTTGATATCCGAGATACACTATAATGTAATAAAGCGGGCTGCAAGATAGTCGTGATAATTATGTCGCTAAAAATAAACTAATTATTGATTGATCCTATGTTTCTTCTTCTCAAAACAGTGATGACTGTAGCAGTATTAAAAGTACAAATGTACGGCGTATGCGCTAATTCGTGTCAGAATAAATGTCTAAGACTCGAGCCTTGTTAAATGACCCGACAACGACATACAGCAGGAATGCAAGTTGGGTAATCGTATTTATTGAATCCGGAGACAAACAGATCAAAACTGGCTGAACTGCGATGCGCTTTAAATATAACGTAATACCTCACCGCCAGGAATCAATATACTCACGCTTCAGGCCTAGAGTCGGGGACCAGTCTGTTCAGAGGAATTAAATCGCTAGCGTAAACGTTGACCCGATATATCTTCATCGCCCAGTCACCCTTTCTCTTCTCCCCGGGGGCAAGGACAACCCCTCTTCCCAACTCCCCTGCTAAACGGATATCATTGGACCCGTAATTTGTTATCAGAAAGTTGTCGTTCTTCGGCTTCCGGAAATTGACGTAGACGTGACCCAGATTTCCGGTGACGTTTGCCGTCGTAATTACGATGTAGTAAATCTTGCTGACTACGAGGAGAACACACACAGCTCCTAGGAGAAGACCGTATCGAGAGTGGATTCGCATGATCGGAGCTCGTCCTCATCAGTGCTCGATATTTCATCTCAAACAGCGGAGGTTGTCTCGCTCAGTTACACCCAGACACGTCCTTCCTACCGTAGGAAGTAGCCACGCGTGGTTACGGAGCCGTATATTGTTTTCACATTCCTGTGACATAACCAGTCACTACTGCAGTACGTCATCCACAGAAGATCTTCTTCCTCTCGCCAATATGAGACACACTTGTAGCTGCAGATGCAATTTTACCAATGTCTCACCTCCCGATTGGTCGCGTCGAATTTACGTCCAATTTAGAATTTGATTACTACGATATTCTCCAATTATGTTCGGCTGGAAGAAGCATCTCACCACTGGAAAGAACACGATCCTAGTTCTCCACACTTGATCTTGTAACGGTATCCAGTCACAATATAACGACCGTGCTTGGCGTACGTATCTAAAGTCATTTACATCTGATGCTCCCACAATACACGTTCACTTAACATCATTGCAATTATTGACCAGAACCGTAGTCAATAACATGATCCCAACCATAACTCAGGACGCTGTAGAGAATATTGGCTAATTTCGATTCCTGCCGAGAGGCCGTAATGCGTTACTTAAGCAGTTCTCTCCGTGGCGTCTTGTGCAGGTGCCGTCAGTCGCTGCTTACTTTAAAAACTCCGATGTCGCGCAATCAATGCAAGTCCGTGACCAGTACTCCTTCACCGGCGGGCGTCTAGGGACCGCTGTCCACGCGCGTGTCTCCCGATCCTCCAGTTCTCGTCTACCCTGGGACGGTATCGCGGGAGCGTTGAGGGGATGCGGAAGTTCCCGTTTACCTTGGCTGCAACCGGTGATCCTGGATTTAGCCGCCTGTGTACAGTTCAGTTTCCACCGAGCCACGGAGACGCATGGTCACGTATTCTCGACTGACGGGCCGGTGAGACTGGCAAACGTGGTCACAGCAAACTGAGGGGAATACTGTGAGAGAAGTGCCAACCCGCTTGTCAACATGAGACACCGGTCAACGCCGCGACCAACCGGTCCGCAACATGCAGATAGGACATGTGTACTTCTATTATCACGGCTATATGCATCCGGGGTTTCTCCACTATAACCGCAGCTGTGCCTCCACCCACGGGTAGATGTTCCTATCTCCACAGGATCGAACAATAACCTACAACAGAGAAGCTACGGCTGCAGTTTGCTGACACATATGACGATTCACGTGACTTTATTTACACGCTGCATGCCGTGGTCGCAAGGGGTCCCGCGGATAACTGGTAATGCCTCGTTATACCGCGTGTTTGGGGTAGCCTACATACACTGATGTAAATCCTCGTCACAGTCATGAATATAGATAAAGACTACTTATTGAATTCATTCATAGCATGCAAGGCAACGCGTGTATAAATAGATGTTCAGGTTATCTCATAATTATGACACAACTTCTTAGAGTAGCTTATCTATATAGGCAGTTGACAGGATAGTATCAACACCGGGATTTAATTAATTAAAATGTGTCTAGTACTAAGGTATTAGTTATGCTGATGACTACGGCTTTAAGGTATTTACGCTAGGTCAGGGCCATTGATACGAACATCTCCGCCCCGTCTTAGCAGGATATCAAGTCAATAAGCACCCATGAGCTACAGTAGGCACACACAGCCGTGCCTTGGCTACAACTGCTGGTAACGCGTGGTGACTGGTCTTATGTTACTGTAATCCAACAAAGCAGCACACATCGTGTGATACACAGATACACGGATAGAGAGAGAGAGGGGGAGAGAGACGAACGAACACACGCACATAACGATCGAGATTACACTCTCAACACACGCAAGGCAGAGCATACGCACATACACCACCAACACAGAGAGATGGAGAGCGAGAACGAAAGAAAGAAAAAGAGAGAGAAACGAACAAACGTTATAGTCAGGTACAGAGAGGACTATACTCAACATTTGAACAGACAACACACGCAAGGGGCAGACCACACACATACACACTATTACAACAAACATATATATCTATCTCACATCTCTTTCTCTCTCTCTCTCTCTCTCTCTCTCTCTCTTTCTCTCTCTCTCTCTCACACACTCACACACACACACACACACACACACACACACACACACACACACACACACACACATACATACATACATACACATGCACACATTTATATAATTATTTAAATTTTATTATTTAAATATCAAAAAAAGGAAATGAAAATCCAAGTATTGACTCACAGGTTCGGAAGCCATTGTGATGACAGGAGCCGATGGATGTGTTCCTGCAACATATTTAAAGGCGGGACTGTTGTTAACGACTCTGGAGGCCAGTGTACAAGGGAATAACACTGAACACATACTCAAACATAGACAGTGTACCTCAATAGCGGCTGCAAGTGCGTCATGTCTATTTTTAGAATCTCGAAGAATATCATTTAAAACTAGGAATTCCGGTGATATACAGAAGTCTATGCCTATGTCTATAGTGACTAAAAATCCGAAGAAAATCTTAATACGACGTTACAAAGGATTGTATCCTTAAATTTATGTTTGATTCAGAGATGAATTATGTTGTTCAGCATGGTTCATGGGTAATAAATCGTGAGGCAACGTAAGGTACATAAAAAAAAGACAACAATCATGCACATTTCAACTACACGCTTATCACCAAAATCAGTAAACTGGGTACGTCTATAAATAGAATTCGCTCCACTTGCAGCGCCTATACATGCACACCTTCATTTATTATCCATTAGTATACAATAGCTTCGAAATAAATATTTGTATTAGTTTGTTTGAATTCAGTATTGAAGGTCTCATCAGTTTACAGCAGGCAGAAACCTACCACACCCATAGCACCGATCGATGCAGATAACCTGTGTTCAGCGAGATACGCGGCTGCAGCATAAGTAAGAGAAGGGGAGACAACTTACGTCGGATCCTGCCGCACATTTCACAGACGGTTCGGCTGGGGATGTTGGTGTACGTGCATTCCTGACACGCCCACTGAGCAGGGTGCTGAGCCTGATGAGCCTGTGGAGCCTGTTGATGCTGTGGAGATGCGGCCATCATCGGCTGTGCAGGGGCGGCATATGGCTGGAAGGGTGCGGCTAGAAAAACAATCACAGTGTTCAAGTTGTTTGGCTTACGAATTCACAACAATCGCTACAATTTGTCTTTGGATGGTTTGACAAGGGAATCGCCATAGGAATTCAGCCCCTCTGATATGACGGGACCATATTTTATACACCCAACTTTTTTTATGCTGTCATTTTCTAAGTATTTGAACCCGATTTCCTTCCAATTCAACCCGGACACCCTCACTTTCTTCCCCCGAGGTATTGAACTATTCCTCAGGACATGGACGTCCCCTCACCGTTGATGTACGGCTGATTAAAGCCTGGCATCTGGGGTGGAGTCATGTAGCCTGCCACACCCATCTGTCCCTGGGGGTAAGGCGGCATGGCCTGGTTGGGCATCACAGGTACGTTCTGATAGCGCTGTGGGTAGCCAGGCTCCATCTGGAACTGTGCGGGAATCCTTTGGTTCTCCAGTTGGCGTTTCTGTGAAAGAATTGGGGGTAAATAATTATTCATAAAATATTCCTGAAAACATTCCATACAACTACAAAAAGCTGATGGTAGAAGAGATTTCAAATAAAACAATAAGTTTCCCAGACCGGAAGACGATATTAATCCGTGTCCCAAAATGTCTACTGAGTGAATCAAAATGTGAACATTTTTAATTAATAATTAAATTGATCTACTTCTTCGACTGGGCTACTTTACCACCAAGAATATATTGTCAACATGTTAAAAAAGATGAATAAAAATATTTTTTTTATGCACCCAAGTTTATTCTGGCCCAAGTGGAGAGTATTAATATATACTCCTGACCTCTCTCTAGTGACGCACTAGGTGTTCAATTGGTGATTTAATAACTTGAGTTTTGTCCTGTGATCACACACCACACACACACCACATACACACACACCAGACACACACACGCGGCATGTTTAGACGTAATGTATCACCATCAAGTATACAGACGGGAGTTGGGACTGTAGCTAAATGACAATCTAATTTGGCGCGGTGTATTTTTGAGGCATGTCTAATACTGTGAGATATATAATAGGATTATGTGGTGACGTCGCTCGACTGATTACCGGATCTGGTTATACACGCTGCCAGATATAGTCGCCATCAGATGTGTGACAGTCTCTCTCACGTGGAGACAAGGCAATAACTGTACTGTCAGTGCAGTCAACCAGTTTCACCGCTAAACATAGCCAGGCATAGAATATACAATAAAATATATATACGGTATATTTATTTACCTATCGGTATATCCATATCCTTCACTATACCTTCATTGAGACACACACGCGCACATACACACACAAACACAAACACAAACACAAACACAAACACAAACAAATAAACACATACGCACAAAAACGCAATATAGGCCTATACAGTACAGTATTTTGAAAGAATTTCATTATTTTCAAAGTTGGTTCTGAGTGAAAATTAATCAGTAAGATTAATTTCATGTAATTTATATTTATTTATATGTATACTGCAGTAGAAGTATAACCTTCAACGATACTGTATTATGTAATTTGATATTATAGTATTTCTTTTATATACTAATGCAATAATCCAGTCTTTCTAGTCGAATATATAATTGTGCGATGCGCATGTGCAGTATACACAATCATTACTGAAATATGTACATAGTTATGTTGACAAAATCATATTATGCATCAACTAACATGTATATTAAACGTAGAATTTCCAACATTACATATGTGTATATGCGGATATCTGGGCGGATGTGTACTGTTCTGTAACAGGTAGAAGCGGTTCAGGAGGTCGATCGATTGAACGCTAGCTCAAATTTCAACACGTAAAGCAATTAGTGTGTTGATTGATTGATTGAAATGTGCATGTGTTTACCACATAACAAGTATAGTTAGGAAGGTGAGGCGGAAATCTATAAAAAAAAATATACAGAGAGAGAGAGAGTGAGAGAGTGAGAGAGAGAGAGAGAGAGAGAGAGAGAGGGGAGAGAGAGTGGAGGGGAGTGAGAGAAACAGAGAGAGGAAGAGGGAGATAGAAGAGAAGAGGGAGAAAGAGAGGAAGAGAATGGAAGATAGAGAAAGGGAAAGGAGGACAGAGAGAAAGAGAAAGAGGGAGACTCAGAGAAAGGTGATGGGAGAGAGCGTGAGTGAGAGAGAGAGTGAGTGAGAGAGAGAGAGAGAGAAGGAGATAGAGATCGATTAAAGAGAAAGAGGGCGACAGAGAGAAAGATGATGGGACAATAATAATAATAATAATAGTATTAAATAATAATAATAATAATAATAATAGTATTAAATAATAATAATAATAATAATAATAATAATAATAATAATAATAATATACGCATTTGTAGAGCGCACCATCCACCGTTACACAGTGCTCTGTGAGCTCTTAAAAGTTTCCTGCAGGCTTATAGAAAACTGTTTTGGAAGAGCATAGTTTTGATGTTGGTTTTAAAAGATTGTAGAGATAAGAAGGAAAGTGTGAGAGGATGGAAGGGATATTTAGCGTCACTAAGCACCAAGTTATGTATGCTGTAAGTGCCACGATAACATGCCACTAGGACTGCGTGAACTAGACGTTTACTGGTTCTTACCTCATTGGCATTCAGTCTTCTGTGCTTCTTTATTCAAAGCCTCCCTGGTTCTCCGACAGACAAGTCACCTACGGTCTGGTCCCAGTCTATCATGACTAGGTTTCAACAAACAGACTTTCTCAACCGCATTCCATAAGGTTACGTTACACTCTGTACTTTGCTTCGGTTCCTCAGGTTATTCTCAGTGTTTCTTGTTCTGATAGTAATGTCTAGATTTGCACAAGATCAGGCAGAGCGTACTTGACCGGGTGGTTTTCTAATGATGCATGTATGTTCTTTATCCAGTTGAAAGAAAAAAAACAATTTAAAATCCATTTCTCCAACAGAGATATGTGTCTTTTACCTAGCCCATCCCTACACTCGCTGTTCGTCTGGCTACAAACACTGGTTGTGGAAACTATTCGATACGCATTATCCAATGAAGAGAAATCGTTTCAGATAATTCGCAAATCCTCTCTGAAAAGTTATTGACTCCTGAATGGCTTGATCCAATACTTTCAACTCCATGAATGGCGAACAAAGTTCCAGGAATTTCTCAAATGAGGAATCGCGCGGAAAAGCACTGACAGTCAATTTGGGAAGAAGCGCTATGCAAACAGTCGATAATGCTGATAGTGTTCAATAGCGTCTATATGCCAATCCGCAGCCAACGTTTGGAACGTCCCACGGTCTATTTGCCCGTTGGACCAGCTCTCAAACTTAATAAATAGATGCCCGATATCGGAATCGATAGAAGCTCCGGACGACGCAACCCTTGTCCGACCTCTCCCACAGTTTTATGTATGAATGAGAGCAGGTTATTTCCCTGATAAACGCTGGAGTTGGATTAAGAACATGGCCATTAATTGACGCACTGTTAGACCCGCTATCGCCGTAATCGACTACTGGTTGGAATCTGTGGATCCGGCTTATCTCTGAAATGTTTAGATGCAAATTGCAATAGTTTCTAAACCCAGCTTTCCCACCAGGGATGTATTCTATATACATATCGAGGAAAGACCACTTATTCCAGACGCAATGTCATGACATGATATGCACGGTAAGATAGTTTTCAATCGTATAGGCCGCAGTGGACATTTATATTACCTAAAACAAGAAAAAATAAATAATATAGTAGGGTGAAATTGGGTCGATATGAAATGGGGGTAATCTTGTGAAATTTTAGAATGTTTATAGCCCGTGCAGCTGGCTCAGAACGACATGCATTGAGATGTATGGTCTGAAACTGCGCTATTAAAAATAAATGGTGAACATAACTGTAGAAGATACCACCAAATGATTGAAAATCGTCTTGAATATTTAAACAAGCTAATATAACATCAGCAGTTCTGCGAAAATAATTGTTCTTGTTCATATTGTAATATTATATAGGACTATGGTTAATCAGCAGCGCTAGGGGGCTGCATAGTGAATTTCCCTCTAATGCTGTTTCCTAGACAGGTCTTTGGAGACCTGCCAGCGAGATGGAGATAGGCTTTCCTGAGTTAAAGGCATCCACGTGAAGACCGAGCGAGACCAGACGGCAGTATAGGCTACAGCACAGGGGCGTGGAAAGCGGATACTTGAAGAACTCAGTTCAAAACCACTCAATATTAAATTTATATTCAAAATAATATTTGTTTTATATTTTTCCCCAAATAAATGTATTGTCAACTGGTGGAATGTCGTCTGCTCAGTCACCAGTGACCAGCTGGTGACATCGGATAGGGGGAATCCCCTTATTGGTGTCACAAGAGCCTCGTGCTTATTGGTCCTGGGTTTGCGAGATGGACGAATGACTGTACGTTTTATTAACTTACTGTGAAATGTAAACTTCCGATGTGTATCACACGTTGACTTTATACTACAAGTGATAGTGTGGCTGTATTTAGAGGTAGGCTTAGCTGCTATACCTTGGTTGGTCCGATTGAGATGCCCTGACTATCACCAGCTGATCAGAGCAAGAATACACTCTAGATCTCGATATATGGAGAGAAAATATGTTCCTATGTTGCTTCGATCATGCTATGTATACATTCCCCGTTCAAAACTCCGCTAAGACCAATACCTCTGTTCACTCTCTGCTCCAAAGCATTACTGCTTCACCAACTAGTGCAGAGAGAATGTCCTGTGCATGACAGCACTTGCGATATATAACACTATTTATTATTATTATTATTATTTTTATTATTATTATTATTATTAATATTAGTAGTAGTGATAGTAGTAGTAGTAGTAGCTAGTAGTAGTA
>JAUTBZ010033893.1:0-19122 GCA_032361785.1 Lepetodrilus galriftensis
CTTTATACATTTATAGTATGTTATGCCTGACCCAATCTAATTAAAATTAGATACAAAAGTATCGAGTCAAAAAACACGAGTCTTTATACATTTATAGTATGTTATGCCTGACCCAATCTAATTAAAATTAGATACAAAAGTATCGAGTCAAAAAACACAAGTCTTTATACATTTATAGTATGTTATGCCTGACCCAATCTAATTAAAATTAGATACAAAAGTATCACTCTAAAGGCAGTTGTGTTAGATTGTTGTTGAGTGGACGTCAATATATGTTTGGAGCGATTTTAATTAGATTGTGCCTGACCTTGCTCTGAGATTATTAAACTTTTCTAGTACGATTTCATACTCTCTGTTGTATAGGTTAAAGAATCTTGAAAGCAGCTCTAAATCCCAATTTTAATTTATTTTCAAATCATGCCCTCCTTCTGTTTCAGATCCATCTAGAGAGTCTGCGTCTCCGGCGATAGAAAACATCGCCGATGCCGTCACCCACGCCAGATTCGTGGGAACAGATCCCTCGTCAGACGAAGTTGTGCTGATGAAAATTCTATATGTACGTACCCTTGTGTGTTCCTATCCTACCTTTGTAATTTAATGAATGCTTCCATGGCAGTTTAGTTTTCTAGGAGTTTATTTATTTGACCTGGACGTCGCTTGTCGTCTCTGGAATATTTTTTTTACTTCTGAAATGACAATTGTCTGTTGCCATGCCTACAGTAAAACCAGATTAATTCTGGGCAAATCTATTTCCTTGTAAATATCTACAATTGTAGTGTGACGAACACAGTATGATGTAGAGATGTGTAACACTGTGTTGTGTATTGTCCAGGTTCTACGCACTCTGCTCCTGTGTCCGGCCGGAATCCTGCTGACTAATGAGTCGGTCTGTGAGATTATGCAGTCCTGTTTCCGGATCTGCTTCGAGATGCGACTCAGTGGTCAGTATCTCTTGATATGTCAGACAATATTTCAATTTGATACCTGAGATCAGCAAAATTCAGGAAATAATTATTTTATAAATATTTATTTCTTTTTTTAAAGATTAAACAAATGTTTGTGAAAACCCTGGCAGCACAAACAGAATTTTGATGTTTTCAGATTATTTTTTTCTAAATTTGTCATGGCCCCATGCCCCCAAGTTTACAAAACCTTTCTGAGTACAATTTTGTGCTCAACTCAAGAGTTTTGTTCATAAAATGTCATGTAAATTTTGAGCTTGAACATGAAATCAAACTCGGAAAGTTTCGTAATCTCAGGGTCAAAAATCCTCTGGTAAGTGTTATGTAATTGGATTATGCATAGTTATTGACTGGTATTTATGTGATATTGTTGTCAGAGCTACTGCGGAAATCTGCGGAGCACACACTGATGGACATGGTGCAGCTGCTCTTCACTCGTCTCCCACAGTTCAAGGAAGATCCTAAGTGGAGTGCCAACATGAAGAAGGTAGGTCGTACAAGATTAACCCCGTGGTAGAGATTATTGTAGTTTCTCACTGAGAGGTAAAAGAATAACTCACCTGATTGTATTACTTTTGCAATTGTAAAATTGAGAATACATGTCGATATCCGTTGGGTTTTTTTAAACACAAGATCTGCACTAATGCACGTTATTAACATTCATCATTGTAGGTGAAAGATTCCAGCTGTAACGTAACACATTTCACTCACTCCTTTTTTCATATTTCAGCTGAAAATGCGAGCTGGTGGCGTGGATCCAACCCGTCTGTCAAAACGAAAGCGATCTCCCAAATCCCGTACCAAACGATCTCACACTAACTCCCAGCCCCCTGCCGACAGCCCCAGAAGCCCGCCGCAGAATGAGGGCGAGGAAAGCGGCGAGCAGGCTGAGTCAATGGACTCGTCCACATTCGAACACATCGCCTCGGACAAAGTCATCGCGACCACACCCGTCGCCTCCAGTGGGGAAGGTGTCATTGATATCGCCAAGAGTTTCGAGGTCAGACTTTAATATTTTAAGCAATCTTTTAAGAGTTGAAAAGCTTAAGATGTATGTCCCAAATCTGCGTGATGTTCAATTTTGAAATGGGATACTAAAATGTGTTAAAATGTATTTCTGAAAAGAAACCTGTTGTATGAGACATCTCTGGTTGCCCTCATTGTTGTTACGGTCAACTTGTAATAACTCTTAGTACCTTACAGAAAGGTACATTGCAATTCTCAGCCAACTCCCCAGGTTCAAATCAGGGCCTGGCATCGATGTTCGTGAAAGTTATACCTTTCCTACGCGATCATGATAGGATGTGCTGTCTGGTACCGTGGCAACGCATTTATCGTCCTTGATATGTCAGTATCAACAAGTGCTTGCAGGTTTACTGCAAAATTCATCACTATAGGTGTTGCAGCTTTCCTCCTGCCCAAAACTGACAAGCCGCCTATGTGTGAAAGGAACCCCAATTTCATTTCGACTGTCTCCATTACACAGGTTGCATCAGAATTGGAGCAGGAAGTGGCACGCGCAGCTTCTGACGATAATGTTCCGGAAACGCCCGCAGATAGCGGCCAAGACATCGCGGAGAAGCCGGAGCCAGAAGAGGATGTTAATCCCCCAGCCACAGGGCTTCCTACAGTCACTCTGTCCATACCTGAAGACAGGCCAAACTACAAGGTGTGCAGGAGAAAAATAACTTACCTAATAATACTTACCAGTGTGATTTCCAGGGTGTATGGGTTATTACAAGTTTCGGTCTCGGGGGAGGGGGTATTTGAGAACATGAGCTTGTAATAACCTGTATACCCCGGAAATCATGCTAGTATTTAATACCAAATCGCAAAAGATCTATGCTTTTAAGACAGTGAATATGCAAATAATAATATTCATGCCGAATGTCTTTCTAACATATCGAAGGCCAGCCACAATGACGTTGGTCATTTATGAGGTCATACCTTTTTCCTGCGGCCAAACCTGGGTGTATGCTATTATCAGGACACCTCAATCAATCTTATCCCTAGGGTTACCACATAATTTGGATAATCGCTTTTTTTTTGTTTACTATGAATGTCTGACCACATTAGGTCTACTTCTGTCTATAATCATTATGTATTTGTCTTTCAGAAATCTGGCAGCGATGTGGAAGTGAATTCTGAGAACGGAGACGATAACGAGTCTGTTAATTCTGTGGACATTCCGGTGGACAGCGAGTTTGTTAATCCTCACGGCGTGCGCTTTACACAGCATCAGTATGTCAGAGAAGGTGAGTTATACTCCCAGCTATACGTATGACATCAAACTAACTGCTGCCATTTTCGTCACAAATGGGTTAAAGATTCCGACAGGTATTTTAAACTCCATAATCATTCACTCACCGCTGCCATAAATGTAAAGTATGTTCTCGGATATATGGGTGAAAGATTAAATATACATTAAATAAAGGGGCAGGTGTTAGCGCAGTCAAAGAATGGTTGAACGTCGGAGCCAAAGGTCCAGAATTAAAATCCCGCCCCGGGGGCTAGGCATTAATGTTTGTGAAAGTTACATAGGATGCGCTATTTGTAGAGTGATAATGCAGTTATCATTCGTAGTCTGTCAGTACCAGCCCGTGCTCGCAGATTTACTGCAACATTCAGTGCTACAGATGTTGCAGGTTTCATCCTCCCAAAGTATCTAGAAAGCGACTACCGTTAATCCCCAATACCAAAAATTTAATAATTTTGTTATCGTTAATCTTTAAAACTGCTGTAAATACCAGCGCTTTATAAATGCATTATTATTAAATTCCAATTAAAAGGCCCCCCCCAAAATAAAATAGTAATAATACTTCACATATTTATTCGATCATTCACTCATTCCCACAGGTTCCGGACCACTCATTCCCTACGGCTTGCCATGCGTGAGAGAACTGTTCCGCTTCCTGGCCTCACTGAGCAACCCGATCGACCGCCACAACACCGACGTGATGATCCACATGGGTCTGAGTCTGCTGACCGTGGCCCTAGAGGCGGGAGCCGACCACATCAGCTCCTTCAACTCCCTGCTGTGTCTGGTCAAGGACGAGATCTCCCGCAACCTCTTCATGGTCAGTATACATGGCCTCGGACAATCTCCTGCCAGGAACCAATAAATGGGTTGAATTTGTTTATGTCAGTAGTTGACAGTATAAGAATAGTATTGTAATTAATTAATAGGTCATCTCTATGGTGTAGCCTGGCTCCAATATTACGACTTTTTTGTGCTCAAATGAGAAGAAAAGCTTCATTGATTGAGGATTAGAGGATCAGCCCAGTCGCAATATTACATAACTTTTGCGGGTTTCCTCCTGCCCTAAACTGACGAGTCGTGATTAATAGTGAAAGATTCTAGAAAGCGACTTTAAACCCCAATACAAAAAAAAAAAACATAAGCCAAATCATTAGTGAAAGAATCTAGAAAGCGACTCTAAAACTGCGTTCGGTAGTGCTGGGAAGTTTGGTATTTACCCGCCCTTGTTTACAAACATCCTACAAGGTCACGGTCGTGAAGTCAGAAGGGCTGCTCGATTATCACTTCGCCGGCTAGGATTTCTAGTTGAAAGCACATTATTTAATAGCATAATAGTATAATGCTCATCGATGCATCACGACCACAACTATTTTACAGTGGTTTTAATGATAAATTCGCATTATTAGTGATACAGTGACTCAAGCAGTTATTGTCCATGTGATTTCACCTTTGACACGTGCACACATTTTGTCTGCAGACGATATTCAAAGCTCCAAGCTGGCTTATTATTTTCCAGATTTACAGATTCCTTTCAAATTTGTTGGCCTACGATGGTACGATTTGAATGAACTGCAACATTTCTTAATTCAAATATCCAGCTAAAACAACACCAACACAGAAATACAAACATTGTAACTTTATTGTCATATATCACACATTCTCACAATAGGCATAATAATAGTAACCCCTCAATTCATCAATTTCCCGAGTGGTATTCAAGATAATAAAATATTGTTGGCTACATACATTCTCCAGAAATCTACTAAAATCAGTATCACAAAATAATAAATTAAACATGTCTATCCATCCATTGTATTGGACTCTGTGCCGTCACTAAAATTCGATATACATGTATATACGTGGAACAATATTGTATTAACCCTCTCCATGCTGGAGGCAACCAGAGATGCCCTAAAGAGCTGTACCTGTGCCTAATCCAGCAGAGAGAGGGATTAAGTGTGAAATTTCATATACTGTACAGTTATGAGTTATTAGGGGGGGGAAATTGTACCAATAAGACGAAGGAATTCAATTTAAGAAAAAGTAGTTTCAGTGGGCCTTTTGTGTCCTATTTCACAATAAATTTATAAATTGTGTTGGTGATGATATAAAATGGTTTATCATGAAGGAACATAGTGTTTTACATATTCTAAATGTAAGCTTAGTTCCTAAAAAGAAATTAGTTCAGAAGCTTTTGTTAAATATAGTAAAATTTAAATTTTATAATCTATGTTCTATTTGTAATTAAACTATTAATTTACACATTGTAGTATACTATATACATTCTTAGCAATATTAGTTTTAATAATCACAGTACATGTATTACTGTGGTTTCCAGGGGGACTTCTTGAAATGTTTTTACGATTTTCTTAGCCTAATAATGTGCGTAGCATTTTCTTAGCGCTGCTATACAAATCTTTAAGAAGATTGTAAAACATTTCGAGAATAGGCCCCCTGATATTTATGATTGGCAACGGTTAGGCTCTTAACACTAAAATCTGGATTATAGACGAGTGATTCTGTATGGATATCAAACTGAAATTCGGCAGGTGAGCCAGACAATGTATTTGAGGCCTTGAATTATGTGAAAATAAAACAAATCTACAAAGCAGTATACATGTCCGTGATGGTGTAATGTTCAACATGATCAATTAGATGTCCTTTCCAATCTCTCCTATTTTGTCAGTTCCATTAGTTATTTTCATATTTTCCGCACAAAAAACAAGGAGGCGGTTTTCCAAAGACATTTTATGGAAGGAAAAATAAAATACAATTAATTTATTTTGTACTGCCTAGCCAAAACATAAATTTCTGCAGGCCTATTCTTAGAGATTCTTATAGTATGACTATTAACTGTTCTTAGGCTAAGAAGTTTGTAAGTGCGTTTCGAGAATAGACCCTCTGAATATTTACACCATTGCTAAAAAATAATCTGTTTACAGCTATCACCAAATTATTTGAGTGAGTGGATTATTGTTTTACGTCAACGCGACAATATAAGTTGAATAAACTACACCGGACACTAATTAGACCACAATGAGTGAGTGAATATGGAGTTTAACGTCGCTGCGGGAATCTTTCACCCATTTGCGACGACCACAAGCGGCACATCTTATTTAGGGGATGTCTTGTTTAGGGAATATTGTGTTCCATGTTTAAAGACAAATTAATTTAGGGAACGACTTGTTTAGGGGTGGACATGTTCAACATAAGTGGGATTGGATGTTGCTACAAATAACGGTATGAGAAAAGGAGGAGAAAAGAAATTAATGAGAAAACAACATTTTTGAGAAACAAAAGAAAGTCAACAAATCCCTGTACATTCCATAATATCAACATTCGTCTGGATATGATGCGGCATCCGTGAGATGCAGTCTATGTGCAAGTTTAAACGAGTACTTGTATCCAGAAACAAGTCCAAAACATCTACATCAGCAATACATGCACATACCAGTACTTGTAAATATTCTTCTACATGAAACATGATCATCAATGAGAACTTCGTAAGGCTTCAGACATTGTTTAAAACTTAAATGCAAACAATCACAGCTGGTCGACTTGTTCAACAGTCACACAAATGTTTACCTGAAAAGATATGCATTTAATGTCTAATAATATATATATATAAAAGTTCTTAGAACCAGCCATTTATTCATCAATTTTTTTTCTGGTTTATTTTTTTTGGGTCAAATATTTTAATTGAGTTAATTGACAAGACCACCATGTACTACCACTAGTAAATGAACACCTTTCCAGTGAAACAAACTATACAGTACTTTTTTGAATAACGTGACCAGATTCACTCAATCACAAATTGGAACACACTTGAGTTACTTCCCTTTACTGTACACGATATATATGTAAATAGTGCAGACTGAATAATTCGGGTTCAAGGGAAGAAGATGCGCTGCACTGAAACATTACTCTACTCCACAGAAACTTGGCAATGACCGTCTACAAATGTGGAGCGCTAAATAGATTTTTGGAGGTGCAAATGTAATTATGTGTATGCCAAGTGAACGTACTTGGCATTCTTTAAGCTTAAATGTTGTCCAAAACAATCATCGATGTTCGTGATTGTATGCATTAATTCATGGTAGGATTTTATAAAAGATCAAATAGTTTTTCAAAAGTAGTCGTGCCTCAAATATTTATTCAGAATATCGTACATATCAGAATTATCAAATTACGGTACACAATTTCATTATGTTAACATAATGCAGCCACATCAAAGATTTGATAACTAGAAAGTTCCCCAAACCGAATAGCGCATACATAGTATACTTCTCATCTATAAAACATTCGCTACATTTTAGCCCAAATTATCAATTTTCTTTCTAAATTATTGGACAATAATTCAGATGCCCTCTTCAAACACAAATGTTTCTCAATGGCAATCATTGTGGTCATATTCTGCCTTTGTAACCATGGCAACACATCAACAAATACTGCTATACAAATTGTAGTACATGGTTTTCGTAAACCCTATTGACAGTCGCGGTTCTTTGACACAGAATGTAAATTACCGATCTCATACTTACAAATATCCTAAATTATAATCCTCGTCTAGTTTCCATCTACACATTAAGAATTAAAATTTGGCGGCTCTGATATAAAATTAAATCCTTTTTTCTCTCCCCACCAATCTGATTGAATACAGAAAAAGGGGGAGGAAAAAAATGTGTACAAAGTTACAAAATATTCCTGCATATTAGCAATGCAAAAGAAATGCAATTAGTTGTGCTGGAGAATATTGCATTTGGTTTCCTGCTGTTTTCGTGTCGACGTCATCTCTGCTGTAGATGTAAATATGCTGAGGAGGAAGTTTTTAAGGCGCGAGTGTTGTGAGTTAGAGTCCTCTCGGGTGTACCACTGCTGCCCACTGTGTCCATGTGTGGTTAAAAACCACCAGATTATATCACAGGAATATCAGACACCAGGCTCGCTATGTATCCGTAGTCCTTTCTGCCCCAGCGGTTAGTCTCAAGTTTGTCTGGGCGACACAAACTTTTTGTACCAGCGGTTAGATTTAGTCTGTCTGGGCGACGTATAAACTTTCTGTCTCAACGGTTAGTCTCAAGTCTGTCTGGGCGACACAAACTTTCTGTACCAGCGGTTAGATTTAGTCTGTCTGGGCGACGTATAAACTTTCTGTCCCAGCGGTTAGTCTCAAGTCTGTCTGGGCGACGTATAAACTTTCTGTCTCAGCGGTTAGTCCAAGTCTATTTTGGCGACTTAAACTGATAGTATTCCATGCTGTCTCAGCGGTTAGTCTGTCTGTCTGGGTGACGCAAACTAACATTGCTCCTTTCTGTCGCTGTTAAGTCAGTCGATGCAAACCGACAGTGCTCATTTCCGTCCCAGCAGTTGGTCTCTTGTCTGGATGATGCAAACCAACGGTGCACCTTTCTTTCTCAGCAGTCTGGTCAACACAAACTGACATTGCTCCACAATTTTACCGCAAACCGCACAATTCTACTGCTGGTGATGCACAGAATTCACAGCGGTGTTGTAGATATGGGGTTCTTTGCGACTCAGCCAACGAGACGACACACAAATCTTGAACACAACGCGACGATCGCAAACTGAGTAGCTTTCAACATCGTGATGCAGCACTGTCTTGGAACGTCTGCAGTAATCCGGTTAGAATCATCAGACTACAGTGTGAATCAGACTTGAGGAAGAAGACATTCCTGAAGCAGTGGCGCTGCATAAATCGTTTCTCGCCCCAGTTCACGAAAGCCGGTCCAGCAGACATTACCAGCACATATCCTCGGGCAGCGACCCCGGAGGGTCATCGCGACCCACACACATCGTGACCCGAGGACATGCTGACCTGGGTGCATCATGACCCAAACGTATCGCGACCCAGGTGCATCGTGGCCCGGGCATATCGTGGGTGCATCGCTGGGAGAAGGAAGGTGTCACATGTATTTTAAAGTAAGATCAAGGTCAAGGTCAGCACTGGTTGCGACCTTGACTCCCGGCACTAGTGAAGGTAGTCTGATACACTGGCGAAAGCACACGCCCCTAGGCCCTCCTTGGACATCAACTTCATGCACTGGGTGGCCTGAGCTATAGCAAGTTCTAGTGGAGGCTGCTTAGGTAGACCATACGATTCTGGAAAACAAGCATTTACCAATTTATTTCTGTGCAAAAGAAAGAATAGATAATAAGTGAGTTATTATTTTACGTCGCAGCAGGAATTTTTCACCCATACGTGATAATCCATTGATGGGGCAATTAAGAAGGGGCAATAGAAGCATGCCTTCGACACAATATTAATGTGCACATTATAATAATCATTATTTTAAATGTTGTTTTTTTAAATATTTTTTTATTTGGGTTAAGAGCCACATTCAAGATTATATCACAGCTTAGTTAAGTTTAGTTAAGAAACCAACTGCAAAACATTTTCTGGAAATACTGCAAGCCACTAAAATTAACCCAAGACAACCACAAATCCCTTCTTGAGCTAGCATTGTGAATACTCCAGCAGGGAGAGGGTGAACAAATAATCCTATGCCTCAGTGTATTGATTCTCCAAGCTTTCATATCCACTACAAGACCATAGCGCTCTCGAAAGTGCCATGTGCGAGAGATCGCTACGAGAGTGCTAAATAGTCTTGTAGCAGATATGAGAACTTTGTGAAACGCTACCCAGAAGCATGTGCATCGAAAGCTACAGTGCGACTGACCTAGAATGGCACTGTTTAGAGCTGCACAGACTGGCTCACGTTGTACAGACTGCAGTTGTAAGCCTACAGGGCTACTCCACGGGTCTGCGTATGCTAGCAAACTGAAGGCATCCTGAAACATGGCAATGGTTATTGATATTGCATAGCTGTAGAGAAATCATAATTACAATTTATCCTCTTTTTTTTAAATTTTAATTATTTCTTTTAATTTTCATTTTTTTTGAATTGGGGTTTAGAGTCGCTTTCTAGAATCTTTCACTAATATCACGCTTGTCATTTTAAGGCAAGAGGAAACCCGCAACATCCATAGCACTGAATGTTGCAGTAAACCTGCGAGCACCTGCTGGTACTGACAAGACCAAGGATGGTATATTTCTTCATCTCATGACTGTCACCACCTACTTGTAATGCTTTCTTGTTAGCCTTGTTCTTACATTAAAACTTCTAATCTACAGACATGGTACCAGTGTACTTCTCAGAATATGGAATCAAAGGATTTAATGTGCTATGCAGACTGCTGCCACCCACTTGTAATGCTTTCTTGTTGGCCTCGTTCTTGCCGTACTGTCTACGCAGGTGTATACTCATGCTCTTGAGATCCCGGCCGTACTGTAGCATCTTCTGGACCGCCGCCTGATTCCCCCCGCACATCTGCCGTCGATTGCCGGGTGAGTCCACCTCTGGAACACCCGCACACCATGTTAGCCAACACGTCGAACCTTCACCATTGCAATAAAACTTTCAAAATCTTTACTATTATGCATTAAAACTTTCACAACCGTGAAACTACTGTGAAACATAGGGTTCAGAAAGTGAAATGAGTAGACACTGATCAATTGAACAAAGTAATAATAATATAGAACTTTTAATGTTATTAATAATAAAGTGAGTGAGTTATTGTTTCACGTCAGAGTGAGAATCTTTCTCAAATACCATACATCTGATAATTTTCGCTAAAAATCACGTACCCATTTCCTCGTCGACACAGTCGTGAGAATTCCCGTTCATGCACACCCCTCCTCCTCCTCCGGACGTCCCATTCATTATAACGCCGTCCTCCAGCCTCCCGTCGCTCATCTCCACGTCATCGTTCTCAATCAACCTTGACCTTCCGTTCATCGCCACGTGATCAGAGTTGGCCGCGTTCATCTCCTCCTCCTCCACCCGGCGTGGGTCCAGCTGGTGATGGCTGTTCTGGGAGGAGCTTGACCCGTGACCCTTGTTGGAGGACCGGCTGGGGCTGCTGCTTCCTGACCCCCCACCTCTCTGTGGGTGGAGGGAGTTCCCGCCCCCGACCCCGCCCCCGCCGCTGCTGCACACGTAGTGCACGGGGCTCATGCTGGGGGAGGAGCGACTGCTCCCGCTGCCGTGCCGTGACTTGGGACTGCGGATCGCGGCTCCGCGGACCTCGCTGTCCGTGCCGTTGACCATCTCGATGAACTGCCGGCACTTGAGGGTGAACAGGAGGTTGGGGTTGCGCTCCAGCAGCCCGGGGTACAGCTGCTGTGTGGCCTCGATGGCTTCTCCCATCCGGCCCGCCAGCACCAGCTTCTGGATCCCTGTCGGACGAACAGAGCGGCAGTGGTAAGTTTCACGAGTTCTAACTTCCTTCTAAATAATTTTTTTTTTTTTTGTTTGTATTGGGGTTTAAAGGCGCTTTCTAGAATCTTTCACTAATATAACGACTTGTCAGTTTAGAGGAGGAAACCCGTAACATCCGTAGCGCTGAATGTTGCAGTAAACCTGTGAGCACCGGCTGGTACTGACAAGACCAAGGATGATAACTGCATTGCCACTCTACAGTCAGTGCATCCTATCAATAACGCGTCAGAAAGGAAACTTTCGCGAACATTGATGCCGGGCCCCCGGGGCGGGATTTGAACCTGGAACCTTTACGGTATTTTCCTCATTATTAATGTATATACAAAGAAGAGGATTTAGTAAATTTGACATTTTTTGTCCAATCCTTTTCTGTCGACACTGCACTAAAATTGTACAGATTTAGTGAGTGTGTGATTATGGAGTTCAACGTCGCTACGGGAATATTTCACCCATTTATTAGAAACAGATTTAGTCCAACCATGACCACATCAAAGCAGTGGTATCAGTGGTGAAATAAATCTCATTTACTCTGTCTGTTCTTGATGGACGAGAGATCTTCGTCGATGGGTTGGTTGGTGCTCTTGGTGAAGGCTTCGGCAGTTGAGCAGTATCCGTGATGGACTAGGTATGTGGATACGATCCTGAAACAGCACCAACATTGCACTCTTACATGTCATTCTAACTGTCGCCCTTCAATGGGGAAACAATTCAACAAAGCAAAGTGGTCAAGTGATATTTATTTATCATATTTTTTTTACAGAGGCATTGAACAATGTAATGATATTTCTGCCAAGATAACAAAGATTATTATTATTATTATTATTATTATTATTATTATTATTATTATTATTAGCATTAGCATTATTATTAAAATATGGTTTAGAGCCACTTCAAGGAGTTGTTATTGTTATTATTATCATTATTATTACTTTTGTTATTATTATTATTATTATTATTAAAATGTGGCTTCGAGACACTTCAAGGAGTTGTCCTTACAAGCCAACACACTAACGTGGACAAGTTTGTTTGTTTACCTGTGAATGGCTGTGGACCACTCGCCACGTCTGTCAGAAACAGGGAACCTGGAGATTGTCAGCCCAGTCTTCATCCTCCACTCCTGCAACATGGAAAAGTATCACTCAATGTATGCCAGACCTCAAACCATGCCCACTGCCAATAAAATCGACCCCTGGACAAAATAATCAGCAAATTTCCTCAAATCTGCAGAGAGGTGCCACGTAATAGACATAATTTCTATGCTGGCCGAATTGTTCTACTCATTCTTCCCTATGAATGAAAGAATCCAAGATTACTTGAACTGATAGCAAGATGTTTTCTTACATATTTAAAGATTATCTTATTAATTGAGTGAGTGAGTGAGTGAGTAGGTGATGAATCTTACTAATTAATGAATAAATTAATAATAAAATATTATGTGAGAGATTGTGTGGAAACAAAAATAATTCTTTTCCAATGTTCATGAAATGCCAACTCACAATGTTCTGTTTCAACATTTCATATCCTATGTATAACATCAATAAAGTCAAAATGTTCATATTTTTCAGATTTGAGTTTCAGGACTACCATAATACAATGGAAACTCTGACTCGTCCTGTTGTACTGCCCACATACCTTCATGTAGTCTTCAATGTCGAACACAAACGGACTCTGTCCAAAGTTGGCCTCCACTACCTCTCCTGGTGTTTGTAGTCCGACCGTCGGGTACAACTTAGGCTGGAAACACGGAAAGCAACACCACATATTAGCCATATTGCTAGCTATTGACAGAAGCTACGAACATTCTGAATCGTCAGTACTGTAAATAATTAAATTAATGCGAGTAGAATATTAATGCGAAAAATGCGACCACCGTATTGTCGCATTTAATTTCTGCGCATTAAAGGTAAGAACCGGGCGAAAAAATGTATGGAGATGACCGTTTGCGTTTTATTGGTGTTGCATTTATGTCTAAAACATAGAGGTCGCATTAAATTAATGACGCATTAATTTTGTGATTTATAGTGTTCATAACAATAGCATAGTAGGCCTAACAAAGCAAAAACAATTATTTTTAAATCTTAAATCTTTATATTGTTTTTACGTTTCCGTAAATTTCCATCACTGGTTCTAGCATGCATACATGATTTTGCAAATAAGTTACACATTTATCCACTAAATTTTCAAATTAAACTTTCAGCAAAGTGCATTAATAACCTTGTGTGCATGTCTAGATAAATGCCATATAAAAGTAAATAATTACTATGGATTTGTTAACGCTAATGCTGAAAGAACGACATTGTGTCTGTTCTCATTCTGTAATAGACTGCTAGTGTCTGGGATGGTTACATCATATACTATAGACATTATACTTACTGGTAGGTCACTGCAAGCCACACCTGAAACATACAAGTTTGAACACATGAAACATATGTAACACATGAAACACATGTAATTTTCTTTTTTAAATATCATCCATACAGCTACCATAAGATCATCAAGATGTCTCCCACATATTTATTCCCACATTGTAGCACCATGAGCAAGTATGCAGTATGCATGTATTATTATTATTATTATTATTATTATTATTATTATTATTATATATTATATATTATTATTATTATTATTATTATTATTATTATTATTATTATTATTACAGTATTAGGGACAAATACTGATAGTGATATAAAGATGAAATACAAAACACACTATCTCGGGAATGACCTGAGACCTTCAACATTACCTAAAATAATACCTTGAATCCTTTGAGTAAACAATTGATAAGAATATTAGTTGCTATGCAGTGGTTGCTCTAACACATACAGCTGTCCTATATATAGCAGTACTTATGATTAACCAAGGAGTATGGTGTTATTGTTGCGGAGTAAAGCCGCTTTCAAGATTATTTCGCTTATTTTGCAGTTTGTCAGCAGATAGCGTTGCAATTTGCAGTAAATATTATCTATGAGCAGTGGCTGGTTCTGACGAGTGAGTGATAATGTATTGCATTACGTCGCAGTGTAAATATTTTACTACCCATATGCGATGATATTTCTAACAAGTTCTTGTCCCAAGATTATGAAATATTTTTAGCACGATCTCATGCTCAAGTTCAAATTTTATATGGATATTTGGGAACAAAACCATTAGTTGAACTTGAACTTTTACTCAAAATAATTCCATAATCTTGGGCATTCAAGATGATTTATTATTCGTTTATCATCACCAGAACTACTAACAATAACATCATAATGATACTAGTAATCAAAGGTTTCATAGATAACAAAGTAGTCAAACCACTATACACAGTGTTGGAGTTTCATCTGAATCATGCATACAGTGATCTGATCAAGTTTTGAATCTCTGCTGCGACTAGAGGCTGATGACACTAATGTAAACCTAGTAACACCTGCTAGTGCTCACAAATACAACCAATATCAAAAAAGAGAAATTGCAAATGCATTACATGTCCATGCACAAAGACACAACAGCCCTGGATATGTATTTGAGCATGTTGATCGCTGTTTGACATGCAATGTAATGTGTGGAAATAATGCTACAATTTCCATTGTTGACCTTTGCTTTTAATTTTGACCAATTTGCATAAGTGACCTGTAAAGGTTATGACATGTTTTGTAAACTGTTTTTCATGATGACTAAAATTGGCACATAAAAAAATCCATTATTATTATTATTATTATATTATTGAAATGTTCTGAGCACCGTTGCTCCAGGTATCGTTTCTCGAAGCTCTCATATCCACTATGAGACCATAGCGCTCTCGTAAGTGCATGATCCCCATGTATGAGAGATAGCTACGAGAGTCCTTATGGTCTAGTAGTATATATGAGACCTTCGTGAAACAATACCCAGAACAGTCAAAATTTAGGAACCTGCTACAAGTGCAAGTCTATTTATATGAAACACTAATATTGCTACAACACTAAATATGGATATAGGTTAGCTAAAATTATTGTAGCGATAACAGTGGTTCTATATACTGGTTCTACATACTGGTTCTATATACTGGTTCTACATACTGTTAGCATGCTCAAAGACATACACATAGACTGATGTACATTGCTTACCCAGATTGACGCCATTCTTGGTATAAAAGCAGCTGTTGTCGATGAGGTTAAGACAGCAGCCAATCACATCGCCCGTTGTGAATGTGGGACCGTATGGTTGGCCGGTTCCACAGGAACAAAACGAGTTGCCATCATCTCCATGGTAACCATAGGAATGTTTGTCCCAACCTTTTTAAAAAAAAAAGATAATTACAATCGTGTTCATGTCATGACTTACGCGCGATCACATAATATTGTTTTTGATCATCATACCATACAGTTCCGATAGAAATTGTTTTTGAACAATTATTATTACAGACTTCAGTGTTCACTTTGTATTTTAAAAAACTCAGGATCAAATTATTTGGTAAATATATGAAACATCACTATCATTAAATTTGGAACAATACTTGATTTAATGTTACACAATCTCTTAGAAAACTTTGTGGCGAAATGTTGTGTTGAATAAAATAGTAGAAAGTGTGATTATGATGATAAAACGCTGCATATTCTCGAAATCTTGACTTGTGAATTTTACAAAACAAGTTGTTGTTTTTGTAACCAATCCGCAACTTGATTATAGACGGAATTAGTATTACAAATTTACTTCTAAGTACACCAATACATTACTATTAATTTTGTACAGTAATAACTACATATTATTATTAAATAGATATTATTAGTAAATACCCGACCCAAGAGCTTCAAGAGACTGAGTCAAATAGATGACAAATTTGCCATCAGTCCCATACACACACACACACCACAGGGCAGCAGGTGAATGCTATATACTAGTATACATGTCAGCATTTCTGACATTAAGAGGATATAATTCAATGCGACATGCCTAGCCGAGTACAGGTGCTACAAATTAGCCCCCACTCTGCTAGCATCAAGTAGGAAATGATTGATAATCACCTGTGAACAATGAATGAGAGAATTTGACCAGGTTCCATGATTCCGAGACTTCGTACAATTTCATGCTCAAGTTTAAGTTTATTGAAATTTTAAACGTGCTTTTAAAAAATATATATATTAATAATTAAATAATAATAATAATGTGCAGCTACAGTATGCTCAAAGCGCTGTACATTAATTATACCACGGTCAATGGAGTGTGCACTCAATTCCTTCTCTCAACTCCCTGGGGAGTATACAACCCAAGCTGCCATTCAAGGCACTACAAGGTGATCATTCACACGTCCATCTCATCCTTCCGGGTACCCATTCTCTGCTTCGGTGAACAGAGGCATGTTCGAATTAAGCCACTTGCCTAAGGTGACATCACAGGTTTTTTCAGCCTGTGATTCAGTGTGGGGCAGGAACGAATCCTAGATACGATCAGGTAGTATTGGTCACCATCCAAGCATCAGCCGGGCTTGAACGTGCTTCACTTCAACCTGAGCGGTCAACCATGCAATGCACGGGACCACGTGCCACCACATAATTATACTTTTGTACCCCATGGAAGAGGGGTGAATTATCAAATATATTATACTACAGACATGTTAGCAAGGAAAATGTGATTCTAACCGGATAATCCTAAATGAAGGCCCTAGGGCCGAAATGTTGAATGTATGGACATTATATTTATTTACTGCTCATTTTACAGGTTAAATTAGAACTTAACCTTGAAATCATACTCAAAAGGTTTCGTAATCTCAGGGCAAGTTGTTTTATTATTGGGATAACACTATAAAGTGGGCAAATTGTTTTAAAGATTTGTAATCTCGGGGCAAGTTGTTTTAGTTTCATGATGTTGGGGCAAGTGGTTTTAACATTGAGATAATACTACATGTTTCCAATGAATCTATGTCTTACCTGGCAGACGATTCATGTTGACACCCTGTGTCGAAAGTCCAATTCCCATATATCTGAAAAGAAAAAGAAAATCTTTGAATACAGTATTCTGTATGCTAGTAGTTCATATTTTCATAAGGAATCAGTCCATAATAAATGGAATCAGTCCATAATAATGGATATAAAATCTTTCTGCCAATTACGAAATCTAGTCTTTTGCCATGACAGGCAAAACAATGACACATTCTTCAAACGAATGACACATAAAACTTATCGTAGACCTTTAAAAAAAATATGGAAGAGTATTAACATAAATTATAAAGTGAGTCATTCTATAAGATTATTTTGACTCCATAATTAAGAAATCCTGGGTATACCCTGCAAACGGTTTCACTAAAATTTATAATATCGGTGATTAATTCAATACAGATGTCCCGAAATTCAACATTTTCAGTTATTATATCAAAAATCATAATACACCTAATTAGGGTTTGTAGCTCAGTTGGCATTCAACTCGCAAATTGTCATCTGTGTCATTGACCTTGAAATTGCAGATAGTAACCACTAGGGTGGCATGAACCTCCAATTGTTTACATTTGCCACACGACCTAACCTAAAATCAATGACCCTGAGTTCAATGATGTCGCGATTGAAAGGAACATTGGCCTCGGAGTTCGCGGAGATTATACGTGGATTAGCATGGATGATTGGGTCCAAGAAATGACCTGATTCGCCCAATCCCCTCCCTTGATCATATGTACGGCTTGAGATGTATCAAGCCAACTTGCAATTTCCACGATTGCTGCGTATGACCTTGAAATACTCAGACTATTGAGAGTATCTACAATTGCAATTTGTTTGGGGTCAAAACCAGTGTTTACAATTATAGTACCGTTTTCTTGGCCAACATAGATTTATAAAGGTGGAAGAATGCTCAACAGCGGACTCTGATCGTCTCTATTTCAAGATATTTTCGGCAGTTTTCCTTGTTTTATTTTGTTTAAATGAGTATGTTGAATAATTATAACAACCCACTCAATATGACTGATTACGGTACAAAAAATATCTCCTTCATGGAATTAATATTCAAAGTTCCTCGCTGAAGCTCTGAACATTAATTTCACTCGGGACACGTTTCCGTAATCACTCGTATCTCGTGTGCAATATTCTCCAACTATTCCACAAGCACACTGTTTCCTGCTATCATTTCTTATGCCGGACTCATCAGAGCCAGTAATATCCATAATTAACCTGGTCTGCATTTCACGAAAGGGTCGTACTGTAAGCCGGATGTAAATCAATATGTGCGCCATTCTTTAACCATAGCAGAAACCGCTGTAAGCCTCAACATAAGCCCGGCCTACAGTTACGACCCTTTTGTGAAACGCAGGCATGGTGCTCAGCATTACCAATCATCTGCTTGTTGCGAAATTAAAGCTCTACACCCTTTTAACCCTCTCCATGCTGGAGGCAACCAGAGATGCGCTAAAGAGCAGCATAGTGCTTAATTCAGGATGGAGAGGGTTAAAACAGCTTGAAGTATAAATTTCATTTCAATTGGATGAAGTATCAATTTCACTCAGAAAGCCCATACTTCCTTATGTCAAAGTTATGTAACTCTCAAGCTATTATTTATTTAGGTGTCTCACAATAAACTACCGTAATTACTCTAATTATTCGTACGCTCTAATAGTTCGTACACCTAAATTAGTTGCCGAAAATAATTTTTTTCC
>JAUTBZ010034004.1:0-19122 GCA_032361785.1 Lepetodrilus galriftensis
TTTGTCAAACACACAGCGGTGGAAAGCTTTTTGGAAGTACAAACATGATTGTATGTATGTCAAGTGAATGTACTTTGTAATTATAGCTAAGAACTAGTCCAAAACAAACATAAATATATGTGATATTGTGCCTTTAAACCATTCAACCAACTGAACTCGTTTCGCAACTGCAAACCTAGATATTAAACAGTTGTCGGTGAATAGTATCTGATCTAACCGAGATGTAAATGCGCATGTCTCTCATTTTATTCTTCTTTCGTGTTTGAAACGATACCGACAACAGATTATGTTTAATTTTGAAGAAGCATTTTGCACAGATTAGTAATATTATCGCTCAAAGGAGGCAAAGAAATCCCCAGATGTTGAAAGAAGCATGTGTTTTGAGACTGAACTTGTGTCGAAACTGCAGATAGCACTGCAGGTGTGCGGTTTGAAGTGACCTAAAAATTAGAAACAAAGCGTTTGGTCGGGATCTGTGTTGTTATTGCTTCTTTACCAGCCCAGCATATTGTTATGATCATATCATTTTGAGACTTGATAGTGCTAACTTGAGTCCATACAAATTACGCTACCATTACTTTCAAAATGTTTATTGAAACCCTTGAATTCACTATTCCTGTAGACTTGTGTGACCTATTTTCGACTCTAAAAGAGGGATCCAGATCAAATCTTGAATTTCCAGCATCTGTGAACTCTTACGGCACCACACAAGATGCCAGTATCCAAGTTGCCTTGCGTGCAAACAAATTGACGTTTACTGTGGATGGTGTTTCATCAAATGCAAGCATGATCTCGAAGAGTGAATGTAAAACATTGAAACTTTCGGTGTTCGATGTAGATAGGACTTTGATCGCACAAGAATGTAGCTCTCAGTTGCAACAGGTGCAAACACCATCACCCCATCCGTCCAAACGAACTCATGAATATTCCAGTATGGGTCCATCACACGCCAAAATCAACAGAACCTCATATTCAGACTCTTCTTTTGTTTCTTCACCTCAAAGCATTCCACAAAAACAGAACAACAGTTCTCGTTCATC
Organism: Lepetodrilus galriftensis; assembly: GCA_032361785.1. Classification (NCBI taxonomy): domain Eukaryota; kingdom Metazoa; phylum Mollusca; class Gastropoda; order Lepetellida; family Lepetodrilidae; genus Lepetodrilus; species Lepetodrilus galriftensis. The sequence goes on from JAUTBZ010034004.1 coordinate 1,041, forward strand.
AAACCATTCTCAAGCTAAACCAAAAAATGACAATTCTTTGAACGTGAAACAAGAACCTGAAGATCCAGATTTGATAGAGATAGATCTCGACCCCGAAGAATCCGACGACCTTGTACCAAAGAAAGAGTCTCCGTACTCACAAACTGACTATTCCCCCAGCGACCCTCCCTCACAGAACTCTCAAGCAGCATTAGACAGACTTTCTTTTCCTCGGACATTGCAATCTTCCCCGTCCTTGCATCAAAACGTTCCACATGTGCCAGATTACGCTCAAGCAGGTCCTAGTCGACACCGCCAGGGTGACCAAAGTGCAGATGACTATGTAGTGTATCAAGATGACAATGATTATGCAGATGACAATGACAATTCAGCTGATTTTAGTAATGAAGGTAAATATCTTTCTTTTGTGGTGATTCAGGAGAGCTGCTGGCCTTTATGAGGATTTACATAATACATACAGTTACAGATGTCAATGATAGAACATCGCAGCCACGTTAATACTCCATAAACTCCATATCGCTCACAATAGAACATCCACAAGGATACTAATGGTGATAAAATGGGGCTGTCTGGTGTTTGTTTTTAACTCGACATTCTGTGTTCAGGGGAGGGAAAGTGGAAGAAGTTATCGTATTCAATGACAAGTTTCTAGTCTGTAATTGTATAGCTAACTTTCTTAGTGAAATATCTGTTTACCAGTTGTAACTTGTTGTTATTACAACACACAGTTGTTGAGGTACAGATTGTAGACTCCGCTATTAATAAAACACCAACGACAGTCGTACATTGAGCCATACATTACGAAAACAAATATATGGTAGACTAGGTAGAACCATTGGTTATTTTTTTAGAAACTTACATTCCAAACAGCTATTTTCATTTAAGGAAACAAATATACAAATAATATTGAAAACCAGTGGGACATGTGGAAAAAGGAAAATATAGATGGTCCAATATGATTGCAGTGTTCGAAATTAAGAAAATAATAAGGGGTAATTATCCATAGGGCCAATGTTAGGGAAGTCAAATCTGTCATTTTCAAATACACAAATGCCTTTAAAATTGCAGATTTTCAAATGACCCCCAGATCCCCTTTAAACTCGAACTCCGAGATTGTGTAGACAAATAAATGTACATACTTTCAGGTAAATATGTTTGACCACAATGTATCAATAAACTGTCATTTTGCAATGCAGAAAAAGATTTTCAAAATTTACCTACCTGAAATTCAGATGGCCACATTTCCCCCCTCTGCTGTAGTGTCGAGCATTAATATTTGGAGGTACTTTACATTTTCGTTTAGTTGTAAATGCCTTTAAACTTGGTGTTATTGTGGTGTACTGAAATACCATAGGCAGAACCAGGGCAACATTTATGGGCTATTTATCACATATTTATATACAGTAGCCAAAATATTTTCTCACATTCTTGTCCGATGTAAGTAAATAAGGTCACATACATAAATGAACATTGTTGACACTAGCTAGTCTCAATCTTCACCTTCGCTCAGTGAGGCCAGCAGCTCTCGGTTTCTTCTCAGCCCAGTCATCGATACTGAATGAAGCACTCGTACATGAACCTCGGGCCACAAAATTAATACATGTAATCTGCTTGTTTCTCCTCGGGCGACCATGTATTTCCCAGATGGGTAGGTAGGAGGAATACATTTTTTTCTTGCCAAATCTAAAATGTATATTTCTACGTTTGAAGTATAAACAAAGTCCTGAGAAAGAAAAAAAATTACAACTTGTTTTGTCTGATAAAATATTTTGACTTTTTCACCAGTCTGTCGGAAGAGTGGAAACAAATCTTTTAAATTTATTTTTTGGCCTCACATATTTTTTGTTTATCGTGAACTTTATGGAATCACTGAAGCTTATTTAGGTAGTTGTTGAACAGTCATATTGACATTACAGTAAATATTCTGAATACAACATACATATGACTTCATTGACTGGTATTGTATGACTTGGCTGTGAATGAACAGATATTTAATATTTGGCACAATCAGTAGTCTGCTTCATTTTCATACTTCCACTTTAACACTGAAATACGCATTTGGAAAATTAATTAATGTACAGTTGATTAACCCTCTCCCTGTAGGATCAGCCAAAGTATCTACTTTATAGGGCATTAATAGTTTCCTCTAGCAGGGAGAAGGTTAACCTGAATGGTCAACAATAAAATACAGACTACTGGTTTTTCCTGAAATGTATGTACATGTATTATGTATATTTGTAGTTTTTATGTATTAACACAAGTGACATGGTAGATTGTACAGTGGTAAATGAGAAACTTTCATGAATCTGCCAAATTGTTTTTCTGCTGAAAATGTATCTAAAGTTATCCCATTGTGCACACATCATGATATAGCTGCATCATTTTTTATGCAAAGCAATATTATTTTCTGTGGTTTGGTAAATATGTTTATTCAAACTTAAATATGAATTCAAAATAGCAACTGTAAAAATCCATCTTGTCACTTGTCATGTTGACACACCCAGTGCCACAGTAGATGACATTGCTGACATCACAAGGTAAGTGCATGCACCCACCACCTGTACTGTGGCCTGGTGTAGGGAACTAGAAAACCAAAAAAAACAACATTCCATCACATTAGGCTTCTGAACATATGCTGTCATCCTCTGAAATTTGAAACCTAATTGCAAATATTTTCCTGTCAGAGGATTAAATTACCACACATTTTAGATAAATTCAATATTTTTTGTATAGATTTATACTAGCATTTTTGTCAACATAAGCTTGTGAATGGTGAACCTCGGCAACCATTGTTCAGAAACGATGAAAAATGATGGTTAACTGTTCTGATTCAACTTTACTTCTTTGTTTACTATATGATCACATTGATTTTTTTTTCTCTTTCCATAAAATTAGGATAAGGAGATCAGATTTATACAAGATAGAACAAAGTTCCCTTTTTCTTTTGGAAAATAACTTGGAATTTGTTCATAGTGGAACCTCAAAGTATTGACACTGACAGCGTACAGAAGAAGATATCTTTTCTGATCATCAATAAAATACAGATATATTAGTGTAATTTGTAGCACCCATTGGCATAGATTGTTATAATTGGATTTCATATTTGGAATGAACTTTTACAAGCATTACAATTGGAATATTTGGTTTCTTGTGTCTGAACTTTGACCTTGTGTGATAGTTTTGCTTCGTTTTCTCTACATCTATGGTTACTGGTTATTCAATGAGATCTACAAATTTGGAAATATGGACAAGTTTCTCTGATTGTAGGATAAGAAGTTATTAAAATAATGGGATTAAATTCCAGAGGAATGACAGCATGCATGTTATGAAATATAGATAATGTATTGATGTGGAGATTCTGGTTCATCATTATGCAATACCAGTTTACTTGATTGTTGTACTGATCCCATTCACACTATAGTATAAAACTATAGTATCGCCGTCATGACTCAATGACATAATACTACAAATTTACGTTCATGATGCCAGTTTGTACATGAAGTTAGTTGATCATCTGCATCAGTAGGCATGATGTCACTTGTGAAGAAGACCTACTCATCCATATACTTTACAACATACTGCACTTATAAGACAACACTTCCAACACGTTGTAGCCTGGTGCTGCTGACATTATCGTATCTATGTAAGACCAATCCTGAGCATCATTCACCTCCAAGACTAAGAAGTAGTCTGTAATTTGTGAGGATATATTTAGCATTCACTTACTTGGAAAATGGAGATCATCACTACTGGAAACGTGCGAGACAACCAATAATGATAAAACAACTTCACGCATTTTCATCTTTTGTGAATCGGCTGGTCGTTCATTGATAGTTTTGTTATATTATGAAGTTGATCAAAGCTGCTGTACATTGTTATGTCAAGTTGTCCACTACAAGGCACTGTGCTGATAGCTAGTTACTTTCTGCCTGTCTTCAAGAAGTTGACATTGTAACTTTCAAGTTAAAATGAATATATGATCTCGATACCAGAAATGCTTTTGAACATTTTTGTTTGTTTATGGAGTTTATTGCTGTACAAATGTCTACACTAATATGTCGTCTTGGCTCTTGGTAATTTATCTGAGGACACCACTGTGGCATATTTACTCGTTATTTCTTTTTAGAAACTGTAGAATTCCTAACATCCATTATGAATATTAAAAGGTTTCTTTTTGTTCTTGGCAAATATGTACAGTATTTTCTTGTGTACCTTATATAATGCGCAACCCTTTCTCAAGGGAAAACATTCTGGAGAATACATAGTTTTCATGTATAATGCACACCCCTTTCTCAGTCCGACAACGCAACAAGTTTTCACCACTAAAGTATTTCAAGTGTGCATGGTAAAAAACTAACACTTCGATGTCAACCATTCCAACGGAAATGCTTTAAAATCCAGAACAACTCATCAGCTGCTCATTACATTCAGATAAACTTGGTTGATCTTGTGATACTCGGATTCGGAAGGAATACGATTAATCTTGCATTTGCTTCCGTATATACTATTGACTCGATCGTTTTTGTGAAATTAGGAACATAGCATTGTTTAATTGTATTTTATCTAGGCATTGTAGGTGATGAAGCCTTGGTGAACTAATAACACACTGCATTAAGTTGATTGTTAAAATAGGCGAATGATTCATTGAACATTTGTCAGCTTGAAGAGAATCAAAATGGCAGACACGTCGTTTCGATCAAGTCTTGATTTCTTATATAGAATTTTGTGCTTGTATATACTACGCACCCCCGCGTGAGAGGTCAGCTTTCGGGGATAAAAAGTGCGCATTATAAAAAGTGCACATTATACACAGGAAATTACGGTAGTACATTTTGGTTGTTTACAGTAAGGATCTTCTTAAATTTTGAGTATGGTATTCCAGTTTCAATTGAGACCTTATTCATAGGATCTATACTGTGTTGGGTAACTTAAGTGTGCAGTGCTGTGTTAGTTCAGATGTTTGGCTGTGTGCATTCATTATGGTATAGATTTTATTTCATATTGAATCACATGATCAAAACGTGTAAGATTTGCCTCCTTTTCCAAATGGCAATAACTACGATAACCACGAAGATCCCCCAATATCCTGTCGGATTCCATCATACGTTTGCCAAATAGTACAACATTTGCCAGTCATTTTTCTATGGATTATGTGTCAGTTTGCAATTAGATACAGGTCTGTGTTCGCATCCACACAGATGTTCAAATTTCATGGTTTTTAGGAGCTCTGATATTTTGTGTGGATTCTAATGTTTGTGATTCCTTCACCAATATTCTTGTGACTATCAATTTATGATTGTTTTGGGTTGGATAATATCAAAGTTTTCTCTTGCTTTCAGATATCTCTGATATGATGCTTAGAACCCAGTTTGACAGCATGAGACCGCAGGTTGCTTACTACAACCATTCCGATTTATCTGGCATAGGTTTACCGAGTATTCACGATAACGGCGACACGAGAAAGAGGGTCAGTTGTTTGCAGTGTGGTAAATTGTTTTCCAATAAGAACGGACTGAGCTATCACATTCAGGCCATCCACGAAGGTGTGACCTTCAAGTGCACGTGCGGGAAGTTTTATAATCACAGACGTAGTTTACTGAAACACAAGAAGATTTGTCCAGTTAGTGCGCAGGGGACTGTGTAGAAAGTGTCTGTGAGATAATATCTGTGAGCTGTCGTAACTGGTGAGGTAATAACTGTGATCTGTCGTAGCTGCAACCTGTGACCTGTTATAACATAGAACTGTGACCTGTCATAACATAGAACTGTGACTCTTCATAACATAAAACTGTGAAAACTGACCTCATAACATAGAATTGTGACGTGTCATGTGTGTTCACCATGACAAATGAATGCTGACACGCTGCTTCATGACAATTACATTTGACTTGTATTTCTACAACCGTGTATTTTCTATGGGATTGGTATTGAGTGACAATATTACGTACTAAAATGATTACATATCTACTCAACAAATCTATTAATTGTTATATTTATTAAAAGTATGGGTCCATGAAATCATTTGTCCAGAAATTGGCAGTTTGTCAACGTCTCCTCAAAATTGTACCACAATTGTCGACATTTTGTGTTACCTTTTCAGTTTTGCTTCCTTGTTTCCTTGTTTGTAGATTGAAACTTTTTTTGAACAGAATGGCAAAACAGAAGATGTTGATTTCATGTATTTAAATACAATCAAATTTGCTAGGTGTATGCTCAATGCGACAGTACTTGTTAGTAGTGTATTGTGAAATGTGTTGCTTTGTACACAATTTGTTTACGGAGGTTGTTAACTATGTATACAGTATGTGTCTATGCTATAATGAATTTGCTACAGTTTTTGTGAATGTTTTGAAAGTTTGCCAATAAATGTGTGAAGTTTGACACCTCAAATTTATCATTTCATAAGTAACCGTTGTTACTACCAGTTTCACAAACCTGTTTAGTTAGATTTGTATCCTTCCTACACACAATACAGGAGGTGGATTCAATTTAAAATTGTTTGGAAAATGCCATCACGTGAAAAGGTATCAATGTATCCTACTTATGTGCAGTTCGTGGTTTTGTATTTGGCACCAAGCGACAAGATATTATTATGGGATGGCTAGAATATATATCAAGGATTATGGACACCTTGGAAACATTTTCTGATAAGTGAAAGCTCTTTAAATATAGCGTTGTTTGTAGGAGGTAATTGAAGAACAATATTACTGCATGATAGCCAAATATAAATGCTGTTGGTACAGCATTCTGTGTGTCCAGGCCGGTGAAGATACAAGAAACATCTTTAGGAATGGCAATTTTCTGCAGAAATCTGCTGATTTATCTGTCATGGGGTCAGTTTATTTCCCCCTGGACATGGCTTGGGTCCTGCAGTCCCAAGAACCTGGGCTTGTTTTCTGTTGAAAGCACACTTGTGTGTTGCCATGCTTGCATCTTAGAAAGACGTCGCTGTGACCACAATCTATTTCTGCTTCTGCTTTAGTTGTGTTTCATAAATTTCTTTATTATCTCTAAGACAGTGACCTCTTACTGTTTTCAGATTTTCAAAGTTCTGGGCTTGGAGGATTTGCTGGTTATCCTGGTATTTCAGGAAAGGGCGTCTCTAATTCTCATTGGGATGTGTTTCCAAGTGCTGTAGGGGTGTTTTCGTGTTCCGAGTGTGGCAAAGAGTTCCGTCAGAAACTGGGATTGACGTACCACATACAGGCTATTCACGAGAAAATTCTCAGGTTCTGTAACTGTGGCAAGTCGTATAAATACGAGACAACACTGACACGTCATCAGAAAAGCTGCTCGACCTACCTGTTATCAAAGATGTAGTTTTGTGTGTCTCGTAAAAGATGTAATATTGGTATGTCGGGATATCATAGTCTCATTACTGATGACCCGTTGACCTTGGTTTGTATTTAATGTTGGAAGTATTGACACTAGGTAACCAATCGAGTCTGTGACATCCTGTGCTTGTGAATCAATAAAATCTAGATAACAGGATCAAATTATTTGTTTTATTTTGAATGGGCAATGTGTTGTTTCAGTGATAAAATATTATCTTGACATTTTGAGTTTTTCTTCCCCGTGTAATTCTGTCAAAAATATGCAATCAAGCCATCGAAATAGACTTTTTACACTTCTCAATATTTTATTGGAGCACATACAGAACAAGAGAAAGGAGTGCAACCCTAAAACCATGTGATCTAAGCATATACCGGTAATGCACATCGCACAGGAAGCAAGTCAAGTGACAAACATTCTGGTAAACATAAATGTCGTTTATCAGATGTTTATTTCTAATAATATTGCGAACTTTTAACTGACAACTAGGAAGCAGTCGACAGAAATAAATTTTCGTATAATTGGCGAAACCTATTCATTTATCTATCGCAAAATACAGCCTTAATTCACCTATGGCAAATTGATGAATGCCTATCGTGAGCCGAGTGACTAACCGGCTGTTGATAAGTCGTATTCATTACCGCATCCTCCACACTCCGCATCCCATACTTGACAGACGAATGGTATTGATTGTGCAGCTACTCGCATGTTATATGATGGTTGTTCACGCTCAAGTCAATTTACAAATATTTTATGTTTCATACAATAGAGATGTGCTTGAAATTGTCAGCAACTTGCAACATCTTCTATCAATAGGGAATTGTTGTTGATGAAATATTCAGTTTGCAGAAAAGATTTCAGTTTCAAGTATTATGTGATGATTATCATGCATAAAATGTATACAAGTAATACTAAAATGTACCCAGAAGGAAAAATATTAATCTTGTATGTGTTTATAAAAATTCATTAAAAATTTAAAATACTACCTTTTTGACAGAGAATCTGCAGTATTTATGAACCTGGTTCTTCACAGGAATATTCGCTAGTGCTATAAACATTTTTAATGTTCATGTCTGTTGGGGTACTGTTTACCTTCCACAAGAACATACTGACTCGTTAGAAAGACATCTGTAAAAAAAAATTATGTTCATGTCTCTTGGGTACTCTTTACCATCCACAAGAACCTACTGACTTGTTAGAAAGACATCTTTATGTTTTCAGTGTCATATTGGTACAGTCTCATTGTAGAAACTGGGTCTCACTGTCCATCTTGTTGCTTTCAGGCTGCCTTGGTTCCTATGATACTTGGAAGCACTCTATGTCCACATCTGAAAGGAAAGACGACGAGCATCAGTCACATTTGAACAAGGGCGATACATATTCTGAGCAGTTGACATTCACAAGACTAGATTTGGTTACGTGCGAATATTGCAATAAGGGGTTTAATTCAAAGCAAGGCATGATTCACCATGTTCGAGCCATACATGAAATGAAGACGTTTACTTGTGATTGTGGCAAGTCTTACAAGTATAAAACTGGTCTGTTTTACCACCAGAAGTTCTGTGCAGTGCATGCAGCCAGTGAATGATGACTGGTGTCAAGGTTGGCATGTTTGGCATTTACGTTTGTAGTTCTCATGGTTGACTCATCCTACTGGATTAAGCACTGTTCTTTGTGCATCTCCGGTTGCCTTCAGCAGGAAGAGTTAGATTTGTTTTACTGAAAGATTACACAAGTTGCAGGAATATGATGTACATGTATTGATCAAATTTGTGCCTCACAATATCCGTATAGATATAGGTCTACCCAATTGTGAACATTCCTGCCCTTTTACTATCACCAAAGGAGTTGGTCTTTTTATGCTAATGTGTAGTTGACTGTTCATAATAATTGGAAATATTCTCGCTATCGAATTCTTCTTCAATCTCCAGCTGTATCAGATTGTATCAGTTTGAATTAAACAATCATTGTATGTTTCTTACTGAAAAAATGGTCGCATGAAAATACATCATCATTCATTTTTTAAATGTAATCACATTGGAACCATTGACGATATGTTATCGGTGGTAAAGCTCCCTTTTGAAGATGTTCCTTAGTTTAACAATATGCATATGTCCACAGTGCTTTGCAATGGTCTGATGCCTCCAATCGAATAGTGTTTTCCTTACTTTCAGGTGTCCAAAATGCGGTCGTAGGTTACTTTTCAAACCAGGACAACAGTCAAGTTTGGCTACCGGCAGAAGGGGAACATTTGCCATCTCATGTCGCTTACGGCCGTAGGATCGTCTCTCGGACGCATGCTTGTCCCGAGTGTGGGAAAATGTTTTCTTCTCGAGGCGCTCGCTTCAACCATCTGCAAGTGCACAAGCAGCAGACGTTTCAGTGTGACTGTGGCAAGGTGTACAAGTACAGGACTGGTCTGCTAGGACACCAGAGGTTCTGTACACATTTACAGTCCAGCCAGAATAAAAACAAGACATTGAGTGATGCTGAATTACATTGAACTTGAAACAAATTCAATCATTTCCACGTTGGCTGGCAAAGGTACACAGTGTCTGTTCATTTGTGTGTGTCAAAGAGTTCTTTCTTGAGGCGTATACAAAATGCTCTGATGTGGTTCTTGATGGTGTCGGACCTCGTTGATGATGGTGCCAGTCCATTTGTGTTATGTCAGGATACCATGGGCATTGGCTGCAAGCTTAGTAGAAATAATTGACACCTTTTTCTGTGAGTATTTCGTTATGAGGCAGGATCTTGTGTTATGAATCTGACTCGCTCAAAAATATTGTATTTATGTTTCTGTTGAAATATGCATGGTTTGGGTATGTTGGATTTGTTCTGTTGTGTACTTTAAAACATCCAGTCAGTCTGAGTTTTTAGAATTTTAGAAAAACTATCAACTGTGCTCTGTGAAGTAACATTTTCTTTGCTTATTGATGATGTTCACTGTAGGTTCACAGTAGAAATACAATTCTGAACCAGCCTTTTTTGTTGCTTTCAGGTGCCGATGTCTTGCATTCACTCAAAACTGGCTCCTCCGCTTGGATGCCTGATGGAAACTGGCCTATTGCAAACTGTGAACTGTTCTCTGTTCCACCAGGCTCTCAGAACATGCATTTCCTTCCCTTCAGGACCAACCTGCAGCACAATTCTGGTCTGGATAATTGTAGGAAGTCTCACCAGTGTCCAGAGTGCCAGAAGTCCTTTGCTTGCCACAGTGCCAGAATGTATCACATCATGGCTGTCCATCGTAAGATGACCTACCCCTGCAAGTGTGGCAAAGTTTACAAACATCCTCTGAGCTTTTCCCAGCACAAAAAGAAGTGCAAGGAATACTATGAGTCGCTGTTGAATGAAGAATCCAAGTAACTGTAGTTGGTATTAAGATCTTCATTTGATTACTGGCAAATACAACAGTTTTAGCTAGTTTCCGGCATACTTTTAGAATGTTCCGGTATGTTCATCACAGTTCATGCCTCAGCTAATGGTATGTGGTTAACTTTCCGGATTATGACTTGGCTTAATCAATACAGAATAAGAGGAACCACTTTGCATGTTTGGCTTTTATGTTTTCAAACGACTTCTGTGCCCAATCTCTCGAAACAATTTTAAGTCGCTAATAAGAGTTTTTACTATTTGCATTTCTCAAACAAAGCAACTCGGTTTGGATTGTTCACTGACAACTGAATCTCAGGAAAATAAAACTTGGATATAAACTGAATTTTAAACTTAAACTGAGTTATTTCGAGAAATCCGGGACTGGTTGAGGGAAGTTCATTGCATTTTTACATTGTTTTACCCGCTTTTTAAATTGTTGATGACATGTTTAATTCATAGGTATCAATTCTTGGTATGTTGTATGTTCCATAGTGATGAAAACTACTGTAGTTCTAACCTTGTTTTGTGCCAATATCATCCAAGGTCATTTTTACCTGCTGTTTATCGTTTACTTTAAAAGAAAATTTTATTAATATTTCCTCTCCTTTGTTAAACTGTTGAATATGGGAATAATATCTGTATATTATTATGATTATAATTAGTATTATTAATATTATCATCCAATATTTATGTAACCCCCTTTCCATTATACTAAATATGTTCACGGGTGTTTTACAGTGTAAACATAATACTACTCCTTGATACTCTTGATGAAGAAAGGCCTAGCAACATTTGGAATAAGAAACCCATAAACCAACTTCATATGGAGATTAATTGAAGACAAAATACATTGTAGTTATCTTTACATTTGTGAATTGTCAAAACCACATCACCAAATACCTGATAGAATGTTGTACTGTTAATTTCTGCTGATCAATAGCAATCTGTGTTATCATCCGCGCTCCAGTACAGGAAAGACTAACACGCCTGTATAACAGTGCTTGTGCAATCTGAAATTATCTACCGATACGTGTCACGTTGTATTAATTGATGTCAATGCTATGAATTTATTGGTGAATGCAGTTGCATTAGTTAATTGAATGCATATATGACACAAATTCATTATAATAATGTTTATACATAGAACGTTATACTGATTGGATTGTGATACTACTTTGAGTGAGTATGATTGTCTGTAAATATCTGTTCAGCAAATAAATTGTTCGAATATGGAGTCACGATTTTTGTTGTTTTCAGACAATTACAGAGGCGTGGACAGGAACGATACTAGTATCAACTGGATGAAAATCCTCTCGTCGGCAACTCGTGGCGGCTACATGGGGTTCCCCTATGGCTCGGTCCCTTTCCGCTCACCATTACAGGGAACCTATCCATGCTCTCAGTGTAGTAAAGCATTCGCCAGTCACGGAGCCAGACGTAACCACATCAAGTCTCTTCACGAGAATGTCCTGTTCGAGTGCGTGTGTGGAAAGAACTATAAATACGAGAGTGGACTGTTGTATCACAAGAGGTTCTGCGACACGTACCAGGCGTCAAAAACTTGAAACACTCGCTCTTCAAAGGTCACGTTCGTGATTTGGTTTGAGATTTCCAATAGAAACATAAAAAAGAAGGAAAAGCATAATATTTCAGCTATTGCAAAACCTCAAAAATTATGTGGAGAGCTCATTGTAGGATAACATCAGGGTAACGGACAATTCGTGAAAAGTAATGCTGGGGCTCGGACATTGCTCAAATGATGAATTTAAAAATTGTACATTCCTGAATGCATGTATAATGAACAGAAAACAGTAGATTCATGAAAAATAATCTACAGATTTACAATGGATACAAATGGTGGCTGTGTTTTAATCTGGATTAATCATGGTTGCAGAGGAGTTCTGCTATTTAGTTATGACTGGGTTGTATGCATGATAGTGAGACTGGGGTAAACACCTTCCAGACAAAATGTGATAAATGAAGATTTCCATCCTGAAAACTACAGTTAATAAAGCTGAATTAAAGTGTATGTCAACTACCAATAGGAAGTAGTGACACATTTTCCTTTACATGGAATTGGAATACAGCAATCAGTGAAAAACAATCTACTAAATTCATTATGGACAGGTACAAATCTATAACGTCTATTTCTTGGGCTTGTGATTTGGATCACATCTCGTGATTTAGCAAAAATAGTTATATGATTACCTAATAGTAATAGTTACCCACTAGTCAGTACCAGCCAGTGCTCACAGGTTTACTACAAGTCAACATTCAGCACTACAGATGTTGCAGGTTTCTTCCTGCCATAAACGTACAAGCTGTGAAAGTGAAAGAATCTTGAAAGCAGCTTTAAACCCAAATTTAAAAGCAAACAAAAAATAGAATGAATATGTTGGAGCATAAGCTAAATCAGTAAATCAGTAAATGTGTATGTTAGCTGGAAGATAAACACACAAGACTGGAGTACCATTATTTCCCGTGCATACTACGCACTTTTCTTACCTCAAAACTGACCTCTGACACGGGGGTGCGTGGTATTTACGAGTTGAAATTATTATTTTTTAAATCAAGACTCAAAAAGACGTTGTTAAAGCATTTTGCAATTTTGCAATTTGCCAACTATTTTCCAAGTGAAAGAATAAAGAGTTTAGGTCGCTACAGGAATAATTCACCAACACATTTAATATATTTCTAACTACTGTTCCATCTTTCTCTTGTGGTCGTATATTTTGAAAAATTCACCAACAAATTAAATAACAATTCACCAATTTGCGATTTTGCAATTTTGCAATTTTGCAACTATTTTCCAAGTGAAAGAATAAAGGGGTGCGTATTATTGAGGGGGCGTAGCATGCACGGGTATATGCGATTACCACAATGTTAGATTATTATAACAAAATTCGACATGCAAGGTAATATAACAAGTAGGTATGAAGCAAGCTCATGCAGCATTTTATATATAGCGCACCCATTTGTGGCGAAGATGTGCTTGAAATGTCTGCAGGTGTTGATGAGGGAAGCCAGACAGTATCTCAAGATGGCCGTGTCCTCAAACAGAAGGACGATGGTCCCGTTGATGACGTTCAGGAAGAGTGGCAGGTCGTTGGACCAGGCGAAGGTGTTAGACATGGAGTCAAACATGGTCGTCATCAGCTGGAATCATACAAGGGGAGGTCATTGTTGTAGGGGCTCCAAAAGTAGGCTAATAATATATCTATAAAATGTTTAACATGTCAGTGAGTAAAGATATAATATAGAAGCAATTAAGAAAGGTAAAAATTCAATATATATACATTGATTTTAGAAGTAAGTTTGAAAGATTAAAATTTGAGATCTATTATTGATTTTCCAAGGTATGAATGAATTAATGTTTATGTTGCAGCTGGAATATTTCACCCACAGGTGACTATTTTCCGAGGAATCAAATTCTAATTATATACTGCCAAAGTTCATGAAACCTAAAATAAAAATATATGTGAGCATTTAATTTTTTTTTATATCTTACCTTTGCCCATGTGTACTTGTGCAAGGTATCCATGCCATACAGTTCCTGAAACAGCAATGTATAATATTAGAAAAGAAGCATGGGAAGTAGAAATAGTCAACTCCCATATATCTGGACTTCAGATAGACAGGTTCGGGACAGTTATTACTGAGAACGAATATTTTCCTATATAAAATGATGGTAAATAATAACTGGGAACCAAATAGACAAATTAAGTATAATATGTGTTCAGATAACAGGACGAGGACAGAAATAAGAACTGCTAACTAGCCAGCTGATAGTAGACTAGCTGTTTAATTGTTTAGCATGGTCCACCATAAATATCTTCCATCTCATCCTACCAGGTACCCATTCACAGCTGTATGACATCAATGGTGGCTCACCTTTCCCCACGGCCCGTGATACATGTCAAACTCCGCCTCCAAAGCTTTGCGGGGGAATGCTGGATGCTTCATGAACTCTTCATGGAGGAAGGACACGTGATTCTGGATCTGTCCGAGTGCAAGAATAAATAAATGGTCCATTAATAATGTACATGACTCCCTGCTAATACATGCTCGATGCAGTAAACGCTATGTTGGAATAGGAATTAATTTCAAACTGATAATCATGATTTGATTGATTGAATTAATGTTTGACATCACAGCGGGCATATTTCACTCATAGGCGACGACCAAAGAAACAGATTTCCGTAATGTCTAAATAAATATTTTCTTTGCTTTTTAAATCTCTCCCTACTACAATTAACAAGAAATCCCTCTTGCTCTTGTTATTAACCCTCTCCATGCTGAAGGTAACTGAAGATGCCCTAACGAGCAGTGCCTAACACAGATACCTTTAACATTGAAGATTTTCAAATGAACCCCGGACCCCCTATTAATTCGAACACTGGAGTGGTAGTGTTTGGGGAAAGGCAAGGTAGGTAGATGATATCTACATTGCCATGGTACAGACAGTGCATCCCAGAAAGTAACTTTCACGAATATTGATGCAGAGCTCCTGGGACGGGATTTGAACCTGGAGATATCTTGTTGTGGTAATGCTACAAACAGACTGGTACAAGCGTTGATACGTACATCACACTGTTCCTTCTTGAGAATGTCATGAAAATGCTGAATTATGATAATGAATGCGGATGATTTTTTAAAATGAGGAACCTCACATTCAGTAGTTGACATTGTAATCATGTTCTGTAGAATAATGTTCCGTGCCATGTTCTGTACCATTGATAAGATTGTGTATATTATATACCGTACCTGATGCTGAGGTGTGCTCTGGAGAACATTGGCAGTAAACAGAACTTTGCCGATCTCCACAAACTTCAACGTGAATACCTAGAATACATGCAATCAATACATAAAATTATTAACTGGTAAATATCAAAAGGGAGATAATTATAAAATAATTATTCTAATATGTCTCTCCTTGAAAGAAGTATACAGAGGTCTGCTCCTTTCCAGCTGTTCTGTCTATACTTCTGTGCCGTGTGTTACACTGTGCAGTGTTAATCCTTGGTAACTGCGCGTGCGTCAGACAGAATGTACAGACAGAACAGCTAGAAAGGAGCAGGCCCCAGGTAACAATAGCAGCATTTCCTTTAGCAAACCGGCTTAGTTTGGCATGTGCCATTAAATGTATTTCCGCCCGCTAGATTGCTTTATTTGCAGGCTACCTGGCAAATTTGTGTACATCTAGTGACCAGCACATTTCAGCTAGACAGAAGTTGACCGGGTTGTTTGATTTGCACTCTCGCCGTCATGTGACATGTGCATGCATCTTTCAAAGTGACAAAATGACAAAATGAGCCATTCTATTAACAAGAGCATGTGATTAACATTGGTTGTATTAGCAGCTGTTCACAGCAGTTATTCCAAGTTATTTTGAGCGACTGCTTACCCGCTTCTGCAAGGCCAGGAAGGCATCGTCAGGGTTCATACGAACAAGACTCAACTGAGGGTAGAAATTTCTTCGGAAGAAGTAGAAATCTCTGACGTAGGAATTCATGTTTTGTGGCTGATCTGGAAATACGAACATAAAAATAACTCAAGTGATCTTGTATTGTCAAGTGTTGCAGCAAACCTGTGAACACAAGCTGGTACTGACTAACCACAGATGATAACTGCATTATTAGAAATTAGACAGCAAAGATACACCTGTGTGGAATTCATAATATAAGTTTTCGACTTTATATTTCATTGATTTCACCACAATGCTACACTAACATATGGCCTAGAACTCTTTCCATGCTGAAAGCAAACCCCAGATGCCATAAAGAACAGTCTACTTACAGGTCTTGGTGTCGACCAGGAAATGCTGGTCAATCTGATCCTCTGGTATGTTGAAGAATTCAAGACTTTCACTCAGAATCTGTGAGAACTTTGTGTCCTGTAGATTTAACAAAAATTGTTCAGCCATTGATCCAAACTTTCCTTGGAAGGACATGGATTTAAATATGTGTATGCCATGGCGAGTGCATCTGACACTCTTCATGTATTATGTAATCGAGGTCTAATCCGATCCTGGGATTCGAACCCGAGTTGTTGGATTGCGAGTCCAATGCTCTACCAACTGAGCCAAAGGGGCAACGTTACCCTCTGGCCAAGACCAGTAGGAGCATCTTATATCTCCATGGCTACATTTATACCACTGAAGGGCTGATCCTTTCTAGCTGTTCTGTCTGTACTTTCTGTCAACACTGCATCAACTGTGCCTGCGGCGGACAGAAAGTACCGACAGAACCGCTAGAAAGGAGCAGCCCCTGAATCACTGATACACAACTCTGGAAGTGGAGATTCCTAGATGACACAGAGACGTGGGACTACGTACTTCATGGATGGGGAGCTGAGAAGGAATGCTGGACTGGTCTGGACCGTGGACAAGGATCTTCTTGGCACTGGCTACATACGCCGATACCAACAAGTAGGGCTGGAATGAGAATAAAATTTAAATACATAGAACATATACTATATAATAAGCATTGCAGTAACAAATATGGAGTCGCAGTGATTGAAATAATGAAAATAATAAGAGGGTCATTCTCCATAGACCCAATATTAAAAGTGGTAAAATCTGTAATTTTCAGGGGACCCCGGAACTCCTATTAATCCGAACACTGGAGTGGTAGTGTTTGTGGAAGGGCAAGGTAGGTTGATGATATCTACATTCCCACGGTACAGACAGTGCATCCCATCAATATCGTGTCAGAAAAGTAACTTTCACGAATATTGATGCAGAGCACATGGGACAGGATTTGAACCTGGGGATATTTTGTTGTGGTAATGCTACAAACAGACTGGTACAAGCGGTGGTACCTACATCACACTGTTCCTTCTTGAGAGTCTGCTTGAGGTCTTTGAAGTAGATTCCCTCCACACAGGGCGTCACCTGCAGATCCACACAAGACACATGAATTATACGAACAGTTACGTTGCTGAGTGCACCATGGATAGTTGTACGAAATGTGTTATTTCAATGGACATGTAAATTGTGAGATAAAAAATGTGCCTGCCTAGACGTGACTTACCATCCAGAGCAGACTGAGGGCACCTGCTATAGCTTCCTGTCCCCCTTCACACGGCGATCTCACATAGAACATGATATAGCCAATCTGTCAATGTAAACATAGAACATCACATAGCCAATCTGTCAATGTAGACATAGAACATCACATAGCCAATCTGTCAATGTAGACATAGAACATGACATAGCCAATCTGTCAATGTAGACATAGAACATCACATAGCCAATCTGTCAATGTAGACATAGAACATCACATAGCCAATCTGTCAATGTAGACATATAACATCACACAGCCAATCTGTGTAATTGAAGATGGAGCGAGCTACTGACCAGGTAATTGAAGAT
>JAUTBZ010034115.1:0-19119 GCA_032361785.1 Lepetodrilus galriftensis
GGAAAAAAAATATTTTCGTCAACTAATTTAGGTGTACGAACTATTAGAGCGTACGAATAATTAGAGTGATTACGGTAGTTAAGATTAAGGATAGATATGAACTGTGCTATTTCCATCTTGTTTGAGTATGATATATTGGAGCCAAGTAACCTTCACAGGGTTTGTTTGTTTTAGAGGAAAGATACCTTTCCAACTACAGACTCATAATTGTTGGCATGAAATCTGTGAAAGTTGTCATTTAATTTATTTTTGGCACTTAAGCTACCTTGTTCATGATTAGTGTCACTGTTCTTTTGGTCCTATAATATTTTGTCCTGATCTCGTGAAAGTGTTGTGCGGAGTACTTGCCACAGATCCTGGCTATGGTATTGAGAAGAACCAGGCTGAGGATCGTGGGAGGGTATTGGTAAAACACAGATCCTGGCTATGGTATTGAGAAGAACCAGGCTGAGGATTGTGGGAGGGTATTGAATTAGCTGCACATCCTGTATGGCAGTGTTGGTAAAACAGACGTGGATAAAGTCCAGCGAAAACCACACTACACAGACCCTTTGTATTTGCATTAAAAAAACATTTTGTTATTGCAGCAGTTGCCTGCTATAGCCACTTAAAAAGCTCGATCTCTCCGGCTGCTGGATGTAATAGATCTTATCTCCTTAAATTGAGCGTAGAAGCCTGTGTGGAGCTGCTTCTGTGCCAGCAGCTGCACGCACATGCTGCACTTTCTGCAGGACCGACCTGAGCAACTGCTTGCAGTTACATGCATCGTGTATTGGTGACAAAGGCATGATGACACAAGACTTCAAGCATTCTAGCCAATGTAGTTCACGGGTCATACTATACTAGTTTACAATTTGTTGAAAGTTCACCTTGGCCTATACTGGGTGATCATCAACAGGTTAGGTGACAAGGTGGTCCCTGACAATGCCGGTCTATATATACCTACACAGTGTTGACGCCAGTGCAGGAGCCTTGACTCGCTCAGTTGTGCCTAAATATCCATACAGGGTTGGCCCACACATAATCTCATGATTACTTGCGCACTCAGTACCACGTTTCTTACTTCAGTCTTGCATAAGACCATTGTTGAGGTTAAATACGGTTGGATAGCAAATGTAAGGGAAATTATCGACAGTAGTGAAAAAGTATTGTACCTTGAAAATGTTATGTAAGTCAAATGTACTCTTTATGATTGGTTGATATATGTAAACACATTAATATGAGGAATATACTCACAATATAAACAAACATTCTTTACAGTGTTTAATGATTAATTTTATAAAATAATCATCAAAACATGGATTGATGACAACATAGTAGCTGCATATATGATTAGTATGTATCTTTATTCGTAATTATTATCATCAAAATGAAATATTCATGTACAAATATGTGACGGTTTTTATGTATACATGTATATTTATAGTACACACCATACACATTCAGCCAAGCATACTATGTCCTAGCACATGGCCTCCCTCCAACACAGGCTGGGTATGATCTAAAGCCATATATATATTTACATACTGTAGTCATAGCCATACATAGGCTGTCACTGCCTGAACACTAGTACATTGGCCTGGTTTTACTAGAGTAATGCCCCTTTGCTTGTCCAGCTTGCGGCCAACTCAAATATACTTCACATTTCATAACTGTGGATTATCCTGGTTCACTTCATTCTTATAGTGTTAGAATTTAGGTAAACATGTTTATACTGTATACATGTGTAGTATCTATAGCGAGCACGTGGAACATTTACTGGAGGCAGGTTGGCATATTCTGACCATCTAAAAGCTGGATGTAATATTATTTCAAGTATTATATATGAAGTATGTACAGTGTCGTGTTGATATGTATTTAGAAAAATCTCATCGATTTTCTTTTCACATGACTAAATTGCCATTGGTATTGGATCAACTTCGTCTGCGCATCTTCTGTCATGCCTAATATTTCAGCAATGAAAACATTTCTAGGAAAAAAATCGTATCATATTGATTTACGAGCTGTTTTCAAACGAAGAGCAAGATTAAGAGATTGCATTTCCTGATTAAGAGTGCAGAACTTCAGAAAGCTGCAGGAGATTGTCTCTAGTTATCTAAGTACTTGGTCCCAGTTGCATTTTTCTCCCGCCAGTTTAGTGATTCTTTTGCGATAAACAAGTGGGTAAGATAGTGTTTATTCTAGATACAGTAATACACTAGCTCCGACTGGCTGGTGCTCCAGACAGCCTGGAAGATGCTGGGTGTTATGTTATATCCATGACACTGCTTGCTGCAATATCAATGACACTACTGGCTGCAATATCCATGACACTACTGGCTGCAATAACCATGACAATACTGGCTGCAATATCAATGACACTACTGGCTGCAATAACCAAAGTAAAAAACACTGGCTGCATTAACCCTTAAACCAGCTGCTGCATTAATCATGAAATCACTTGCTGCAGTAACCATTTCTAGTTCCAGCTGCTTCTGCAAGAAGTTCTTGGTTCCAGTAATATTGAGAATGTCAAGGTTGTTAGTTCACAGATGGTGGCTGGAATCCAATGTCCTGGTTAACTAAGTGAATTTGTCCTGTGGCCTGTCTCTGGGCTGCCTTTCAAGGACGATTGTCATGTTGTCGTCCAATGAAGACTGTCATGGTGCCTTCCAAGACCAATGGACAAGCTAGTTTCCAAGAAAGATAGTTGTTGCCTTCCAGAACAGATTGCCATGTTGCCTTTCCTGTCAAACTAGCCTGTATGTATACTTACCAATGAATTCATACACATTAATACATATATGAATACACTAACTATTAAATACAGCTGCACACCAACAACAGAGTTTAGTGTGCCTGTGTCTTTAGTTTAGTGTACCTTTGAAATTCATACTGTGCACACCTAGCGACCGTCATCCTTTTAGTACTTCTACTTGTATGTACACCAGTCTAAGACTAACAACTATAGGATGTGATATTGGTGTGCAATTCCTCAGTGTTGGTATGTATGTGTCAGTCAAGTAACTTTCTTAAATGGTTAATTGATAGGCATATACACTGTATGGGATGCTGGATTAGCAGGGTAATGATACTTTCTATCTGGACATCCAGACATCACTGGTGTATCATGTCCTGTGTAGATGTCGCAGGACAACCAGGCTTACAATGGAAGGACATCACTGGTGTATCATGTCCTGTGTAGATGTCGCAGGACAACCAGGCTTACAATGGAAGGACATACCTGGTGTATCATGTCCTGTGTAGAGGTCGCAGGACAACCAGGCTTACAATAGAAGGACATCACTGGTGTATCATGTCCTGTGTAGAGGTCGCAGGACAACCAGGCTTACAATGGAAGGATATCTTGACTGCAGGGTTAGAAGTTTCCACCTGGCGGCCCGATCCATTTCTAGTAATGTTAAAGGTATCCTACGGGCAAGTAGAAATTTCATGTTTTGTTATTTATATAATTATTCTGGCAAGTGCGTTTTAAAGTTAAGTTCCAACCCTGAGACTGGTGTATCATGTCCTGTGTAGATGTCGCAGGACAACCAGGCTTACAATGGAGGGACATCCAGACATCACTGGTGTATCATGTTCACAGCAGGAATGTACTGCTCCACCCTGACACTGCTGCATATCTGGAGGCCACAGTCGTACTCCATGTATTCACGGATGTGCTCTCAACAAATGCGGGTAAACACATAAATAATCTGGTCTCTAGGTTCGTCCCTTCGGGCTTCTCTGTTGTTTTATTGGATATAGGAATAGGATAACTGACATTTAACAAGCGGTTTATTGTCATACATATATCTGAAGTAGAAAGTACATAAGTAAAGGTTTGTCTTTCTGGCGAGTGTTTATGTTATCCTGGATCTGCCGGCCACGAGTGTGAGAATTGCTTCAGGCTCAGGCTCAGATGGTGCAGATAGAATGTAATAAAGTCCTATCACCGATAGTATCAGGCCCAGTCACTTGCTGATGCAATCTATTGAAAACACTTGGCAGTAGTGCTCAGATTGTGAATTTATGTACAGTTTATACATATTACACCTGCATTGAAAATATACCAAAAATGTGGGTATTTATTTTGAGCACAACACTTATTTTGTTATTTATTTTGATCAGTGTTCACAACATGTTCCTAAATAGCCATGGATAAAAAACTGCGTAACTTAATTCATAACGTCATCAGTCATCTGATCTCTGTACATAGACTGGGACAGGTGATATTTGAAATCAGTGATTTAGTGTAATTTTGGAGGCGTATGACATTTGTAGATCTATCAGCCGTGTCACTGAAGTATGACATGATTGGTGGAGTGCTGTCAACTTGTCCAGACATCATTTAGAGTAAGCAAGTGTACAGAGACAAAAACAACCAAACAATAACTACTGTGAGTAGGAGGCATGAGCAACCACCCACGGCCCAGTATAATGATAGGAAGCTGCTAGGTGGTGCCATACTAGGTGGTGCTATACTAGGTGGTGCTATACTAGGTGGTGCTATACTAGGTGGATTGTGTCATAGAGTGTGCATTCACTACTAAATGGGGGAGAAAATAGAAGAAAACAATTTAACTAGCCTTTTTACAGTTTGTTCTTCTTTGAATTGACCATTAATGATAACTACAATCCCAACACAATAGACAGGTTATGTTAGGACTGATAAGCATGGTACCGTCTTTTTACATATTTAAAAAAACTAAATAACATACATTTGAACATGTTGAAGGTTGAAGGTGATTTGTAGGAAATATGCAAATTAGGCGTCATCCATCATATTTCATGTTTTTAATCTGAAGCTCTAATCCGTTTGCCTTGGGGAATTTGTTTTTATGGTTTTCTCTTGTTTGAAGTTCTATGATATTGACTTCTTATACTTTACTGAATTTATATTCCATTGGGTTACATCACTTTCTTCCATTATCTCACTGGAAGTAATGGTAAACTGCACGTTGTTGACTTCATGTTTCATGGCATTTACAAGTGATGTTTAAATAACATGATGGTTCCCAGTTCGGGATATGAATTCTGTATAATGTGTTCAACTGTCAGGATTTTGTTCAATGCTTGTGGCACAGGGAGAGGTTAAATTGACAAACGTAATATTATCCTTTAGACACAACGCCCTGTAAAGTACTTGCCATGTTGACAGGACAGTACAATGTGCATGCAAGGATGCAGTGGTGAATAGCTGGAAGCACTGAACTGGTGTAACTCACTACCCCTTTGCTGCCTGACAGATAATCCAAGAAAGGGACTTAATCCGTAATCCTATGAAATCCTTGTTATGTGACTTCATGACTGATAGATCTACAAATAGTATTTCACTTCCAGGGGAGGATGCTATAGGAGCAGGTTGGGTGTATGCCTCTCACTAACATTTTGGCATTTAAAAGAAAACAAATTTAGATTTTATTTTTAGATAAGGGCTTGCTATTACGTATTTATAAATCTTTGTACAAACAAACATATGTCAAATTCTTGCTTTGCATTGATACGATATAAAGTAATAAGTCGCTTACTTATATTCTTGCCATAGTGGCAGTCCTTACTTCCTGATGCTGTTCCAATGTCTTCTATATTAACTGAAGTATATGTGTTCTGTTCTTGTATAATGCTTTTCACACAATATACATTTTCATTAAATAAAGTCGGTCATGCTATCATTATTGTTATTAATATTTGTCTTTACTGGTGGCCCAGAATGTGTCATCATGATTGTTATTGAGATATTTCTGTACTGGTGGCCCAGAGTGTGTCATCTTGAATGCACCTTACTACTAACACCTTATCAGCACAAACTTTGCTGATATCAGAATCAGTTATCTCCCTTGGAGGAAACAGTCTAGTCTTTTCACTATTGATAACATGAACATTGAACACTCCAAGTGGGTAGTTGTATCATGTTGTTCTACATCGTCGCATACGGGTGAAAGGTTCCCGCAGCAGCGCTGAAGTACAAATCAATGGCCGTACTTCTATGCGTCGCTCATGGGTGGAAGATTCCCGCTGTGACGTAAAACAATAATATTCACTGACTTCTATGTGGCAAAAGCCTTAAAGGGCATGTACATCCATGTAGCGTGCTGACGATGGTCTAACTTTGTGTTCCAGTGTTGTCGGAAGGTGACATGCCTCCAGACACTAGCACCCAGCAGACCTCTTTAATGGAGAGAATCAGCATCAACAGTCCTCCTGGGACGTTCCAGTACGACCTGGACGACAGTCCGGGTCAGAGTTCAGACGGACTCCACTCTGATGCCAAGAAGGCCAAGAAAGGCATTGGAATTGCCGGCAAGAGCATCGAGGAAGAACTGTGTCGGATCTGTGGCGACCGAGCGTCAGGATATCATTACAACGCCCT
The DNA here is from genome assembly GCA_032361785.1 of Lepetodrilus galriftensis. Taxonomy (NCBI): domain Eukaryota; kingdom Metazoa; phylum Mollusca; class Gastropoda; order Lepetellida; family Lepetodrilidae; genus Lepetodrilus; species Lepetodrilus galriftensis. The sequence goes on from JAUTBZ010034115.1 coordinate 6,353, forward strand.
CAGCTGTGAAGGCTGCAAAGGTACGGTTTTACCATGTTTAAATATGGATCAATATTTATTTTATGAAAGTGTTGGTATCTCCAGAAGTAATATCTGCAGATAGGAAAGTGCAAAAGCAAGTAATGTAAATGTGACCCCCCTGTATTTAGGTAATTCAATATCAGACATGATTGATAGTTTGTCATGCAGTTAACACCCCCTTTGAAAGTGTGATCAATATGAATCACCCTATTGCTTAATCGTAATTGCTTTTGTCAAAATGGCCTTTCATAGACTGCCAGTTTGAAGATCCACAGATCCATAATATTTTCCCATTTATATTGATTTTCCATTGTCAAAAGTAGTTTTCGTTACTGATCAGAAAACTTTTAAGAGCTTGTTTTTAGCACACTCACAATCATCATTAACACATAATATTTTGCAAACTTCTTGTAATTTTGATGGGCGAAAGATTCCCACTGTCATGACTGTGTCCTTAAAAACTCCAAATTCACTCATTAGATCTTGATCTGTAGCTAAACAAGGAGACAGGAACTATAGTAATCACAGAGTTAGAAGTTAGTGAAAAAATGTACAACTTTGAACAAGCCAATGAGCTAGTAAGTCAAATAAGAAGAGCGATTTCTCTGAAAAGATACTTGCCCATAACAAAAGAAGATCGCCACGGACGCCGCGCGAGTGGGAGCTTCTAACCCTGTAATGAATGCTGTGTTTTCAGGTTTCTTCCGGCGCAGCATCACCCGTGGAGCGTCGTACAACTGTAAATACGGCGGGAACTGTGAGATGGACATGTGGATGAGGAGGAAGTGCCAGAGTTGTCGGCTTCGTCGCTGTAAGGAAGTGGGCATGAAGGAGGAATGTACGTACACATGCTTGTCTCCAGCCGTAGTGTAGTCCAAAGGTGCCCATGTGTTGTCTTGCCCTGTTATTGCTGGGCCTTATGTTAAACCTTATGTTAACCTTCTCCCTGCTGAAGGCAACCTGAGATGTCCTAATAAGCAGTGTTTTTGTCTAATCCAGCAGGGAGAGGGTCACCTATGGGTGAAAGATTCCCGCTGTGACGTAAAACAATAATTCACTCACTCACCTCTCACATTATGTTAAATATAATTGGATGTATTTCCACTGTCCCAAACTTGACTTTTCTTACTAGTTATTTGCTAAAGTACTTCCTTCCACATTGTCGCCTATAGATGAGATATTCCCACTGCGACGTAAAGTATTAATTCAATAATATCGTCCCACACTTCTCATATGATGTTTATCTACTTCACTTCACTCTGACATTCATCGCAATATAGCTGAATGGTTCCCTCCGTAACATTTAACAACAATTCACTCATTCTCGCTCAAAGTATTCATAAGACTGCCTGGTTAAAAAGGTGAAATAATATAATTAATTTTCTAATTTGTACAATCTCAAAATGCTTCCTGTTCCAGGTCTGCTGTCAGATGAGCAATGTAAGGCCCGTGACGCCCGGAGGAAGGCGAAGGCACGAGTGACGCAGCCGTCGATCAAGAAGGCGGAGAGTCCTGACGGCAACAGCTTCTCCCCGGACTCCAACAGCCGGTGCATGGATGTGAAGCCAGAGATCCTGCCACCTCCTAGCACGGAGATCTTGAAGGACAACCCGCTGTTGAAGGTTTCCGAGTACCACCGCGGCCTCATCGAGAAGCTGTGCAGTCTGCAAGAGAAGTTTGAGTTCCCTGACGACAGTGAAGTCAAGAAAGCAACGGTATGTTCTGGTTTTAGGTAGCGTGTCCTCATCTGTCATCAACTCATCTTGGTCTCTGTCTGACTAGTAAATACACACGAGAAAGTTCATCCTCATTTGTCTGTCTGGCAGTAATTATCTTTTTCTCTTTCTGACTGTGTGTCTAACAAGTACAGTACATACTTCAGAAATGTCTTTCTCATTTATCCTTCTGGCAGTGATTATTGCTTACTCTTGTCTGTCTCTGTGTCTAACAAGTACACTTCAGACACTTGGTTCACATTTATCCTGTTGTCTGGCAGTGACTATTTTGTCCATGTATAAGAGGCTTCTTTCATGATGCAATCTATCCATAGCGTTCTTGTAGAATATTCATACCGTATGAAAATGTTAGTATTAAAATAGGGCCCTGCTCCTTTCTAGCTGTTTTGTCTGTACTTTCTGTCTGACACATGTGCAGTTACTAAGGATCAACACCGCACAGTGTAACTGACTGCTAGAAAGGAGCAGGCCCTAGGTCAACTGTTGAAACTCATTAACATAGCATTGAATTATCCAAGTGGATTGTATCAACTGTGTCTACTCTCTCAATTGCTCATCTATATTACCAGTCGTCAGATACGGGTGAAAGATTCCCTCTGCAAATCACGTATGGGTGAAAGATTCCCGCTGTGTTGTAAAACAATAATTCACTCGCACTGCAAATGAGTCAATTAATGTTACCTGTGATCGTGTGTTGTGCAGGTGATAGAGACAGGGCAGAAGGAGGCGACGCCCGAGAACATGATGTCAGAGATGGTTCAGATGACCATCCTCATCACACACCTCATCGTGGAGTTCGCTAAGTGTCTGCCAGGATTCTCATCCCTAGAGAAAGAAGACCAGATTGTTCTGTTGAAGGTACACCAATGCAATGACCATTTTACATCAGTCAGCATCCGATTCCTTGCTCTTGAAATCATTATCAGTGCATCATGTTCAGGAGTCCATTCCACAGAACAAGCATAACGCTATGAGAGTCATAACTCCTTGATGTTAAGATGGAGTTGCTAAGGAGTTATGGCTCTCATAGCGCTATGATTGTTACGTGGAATGAGGGCCAGGGTTTTTAATGGAACAGTTTATGAATTATGGTTTAATGTCATTTGCAGTAATATTCCAACCATGCATGGTATGAAGTTGAATACAACAGTAATTAAATACAATGAAGTAAGGCTTGTACGAGATTTTAAGGACATGTCCGTCTGGCTTCATGGAATTGATCATCAGAGATTACAATTAATCCAGCATGTATTAGTAAGTGCTTCATCTGAGGTGCGTTCAAGCTAGAATACATATCGATATGTATTGCTATGTATTGCTACAGAAGCTGTTCAGCCAGCACGTGTAGCAATACGTATTAATACTTTTCACTGCTACGGGTATGGAGGCTGTGAACTTTGTAGGAAAAGCGACGCGCATGAAGCCGTTCAACGAGCAATACATGTAGGGAAAAGTATTGTATTGCATGTATTCTATCTTGAACGCACTCCAGTAACCATCAAGTTTTACATGTTTCTGAACCCTTGACAAGAAGGTCATCATGGTACTGTTCTCACTTCCAGGCGTCATCCTGTGAATGCATGGCAATAAGAGCGGCTAGATGTTTCGATTCCGAGTCCAGATCCATCGTGTTTGCCAACGGTTTGCCGTGCACATTGGAGAACATGAAGGCCACTGGTCTGGGTCGCTACGCAGAGTTGGTGTACGACTTCTGTGACAACATGGCGCAGATGAAGACTGACAACGCAGAATATGCTCTCATCACGGCGATATCGATCTTCTCAGGTAGAGACAACATACCCTCCACTGTGGATTTACTTGGCAGCCATCTTCAGTTGCAGTTATTTTGAGTTCAGGTTGTTGCCTATGGGTGAAATATTCCCGCTGCAACGTAAAACATTAATTCATTCATTCTTGAGTTCAAATTTATCATCTTTAAATGCTTAACAGACAGAACTAGCTGAGCTGCTTATCAGTCAAAGCTACTTATTATTTAGAATTGCATGCATTTAAGAATGCAAGAATGACAATTTAATATGCAAATTGAATGTACTTTGCAATTATTATTCAAAACTTAATAAAAGAAACCATCATTGAATTCTTCAAATATGCTTTAGACATTTATTATGATTTCTCTCTCACCACTTCTCTACATCTATTCCTGTGTTTCTGTCTCCAGAGCGGCCGGGGCTGAAGGAGAAGAGTAAGGTGGAGGACATACAGTCAAACTACGTGGAAACTCTCCAGTCGTACGAAAACGTCAAGAGACTTCGTGGTGGCAGTGCCCTGGCCAAGTTCCTGACGCGTCTGTCTGACCTGCGATCAATCAGTGTAGAACACTCAAACCTGCTCCTAGACATGGAGATGGGCGGAATGCAGTTACCTGCCCTGATGTTGGATACTTACGTGCTGCCACCAGAGGGCTCATGACGAGTTTGTCGCCACCTTGACGATCCTCTGCCGACAATATCCTGATACACAATGTATAATAAGACGAAAAGAGACCTTTAAAGCAAAGTATGTCCAAACTTGTGAAAATATTTAATAGCTGTCCAATGACTATGACTGAGGTATGGTAGTGTGAAGGAGTGAGGCCACCGTACTACTGATGTATCAGTGATGGCTTTGATGTGCTGTACATTGTCCAAACAAGGTGTTCTTCAATATGCATAATCATCAAACTGCGGAGCTGTTCGTGTTACACAGAGAAGCAAGTATAGACATAAACTGCACAGAGAAAATTATGACAGGCTTGCTGTCTTTCTAACTTGGTGGATAAAATGTGACATCTGACACAGGTGCAGTGGTATTTTCTGTGACATCTGACACAAACGCAGTAGTTCATTCTGTGAAATAAAATAAAATCGACAGTGGTACATTCTATGACATCTAACACAGACAATGGTAAATTCTGTGACATCTGACACTGTTACAATGGCACTGTATGTCACATCTGACTCTGGCAGCCGTCTGTGACCTCTGACAATTTGCAGTGACATCACATGGCTTGTGACACAGAGCAGTGTCATCGTCCTATTTGGAAGTGAACGTGTGATCAATTACTTAATCCCCGTGTTCACATATGCCGAGAACAGAATATTTATACGTAGGCGAAATATGATCATTGAAGAGTACTACACACGTGCTACATATCTTTCAAGAGTTAAACAAGTATGCTGACAGGAAGTAAAAAGAGTCCCGCACGACGAGGTGGAAGCGCCCCACGTCCTGTGAATGCACTGTGGTTCTATGAAGGATGTACTACCACAGTGGGGAGATTGGCTGTAAGACTTGAGACTCATCATGTTGTGTGTTGTAGACTGACTGTATGGATGTGTATATATACACCGCGTGGCTGGGGAATGTGTACATATACGGAGGAATAGTGACGCTGACTTGAGTGTTCGAGATATCGTGTGTAAATATGTAAATAGTCACTTGTTTCTGTGGTTAACTTGCTTCATATGTGAGAGCTGTGCCCAGGAGATGGGGATCATGACCCTGACTATTCTAGAAGTGGATTAGTCATAAATTACTGAATGTCTGAAGGACTTTATGTTCATTTTTCCTTAGAGAAACTAAGTCTAAGAAGTTCCACACTAAAAAAAATATGTTATGTATAATATGGTACCGTGTTATAATTTGGGTTTGGGTCTTTTGTAATGTTGGTCAATTTACATAGAGAGAATCAATAAGTTTCAGTACAAAGTGTTATTTAAACTGAATATGGGATACAAATCTCTCCAGTTAACTAAATCGTGACATTTAAATGACACATTAACCTGAATACCTCATAATTGGTAATTTACCTCTCTCCCTGCTGAAGGCAACTGTAGACGCATCAGTGTTTGGGTTAATACACTAGGGATCGGGTTAACCCTCCTCCCTGTTGAATTAATCACAAATATTGGACATAATTTCCTCATCATATGGCCATGCATACAAATTGTCATTGGAAACATTTTAAAGCAAACGTGCTAAAGAAAAATAAATCTTTCGATTATGAAACTCGATCTTGAAAACTATATATTTCAATTATTTTACAAATTTCAAATATTTTAGACATGACAACTTGTGTGCATACACCATACCTGCTACTGTAACATGATAAGGATTTTATGCAAGGTCCTATTTCACTTGCCGCTAGCAGTCTCGACATTGTATCCCACCCGTGTCCATTAAGAAAGAAGGCAGCTTACATTTATATTGTAACTTTAACGTCCAAGCTCGGTCACTTTCACATTGATACATGTTCTGTTTTTATTTTCTCGTAGTTCTGTTCATTTTTTGTGGAAATATATATACTTGTGTTTATGATTGTCTGTTTAATGTTGTCTCTTTCTGCAGAGGTTTGATAAAATTGAAACTCGCTGGATGAAAAGCTGCGTGAGAGTAATGAACATTAATGTAGAGGAGGCTCTGATAAGCAGGAATTCATGGCTGTGATTGGTGGAGCTTGTGAAACTAGCGCCGAAATATCATTAGTGCTCCCTCGATATAACGCTTAATTTGGGGTAATATTAACCGTATAATTGGAGAATTATTTTTCTTTTTTCTTTTTTTTTCTTTTTAAAAATGGGGTCCATGTTGGACCCTGCGTTGTATCCGAATCCACGGTGCATCGAAGGGCGTTATATCGAGGGAGCACTGTACTAACATTAATAGTGACATTGTTATTTTACTGCTGGTGTGTCAGTGTTCCTTTACTTAGTCAATAGCCATGTATGTGACATGTTTATGATTTGGTTTGTGAATAAGGATTTTATGTGATGTGACCGTTCTGATATGGCATAGGGTAGACTTTGATATGATAGGAAGTGGAACTATTATTAATTCTTTATGGATCACAGTGTCATTCAGGTATGATTATTCAAACATTTCCATTAACATGATTGAGTAGTGGATAGTATCGATCATTATTGTCTTGAAATGTTACATGACATGGATCACATTCAGGACTAACCTCAAACCAGCTTTGTTTTAGACATTTTAGAAGCTTTCAAGACTGGTTTTTATCTTTGAGAACGGGTCACGGTGTAAGATTTTTTAACCTTTTTGAAGCTATTCGCTGCCAAACCAAGAACTTGGTGTAAATATCAAAATGCCAATCTGCCTTGACATTCAGGAATTTTAGGAACACCATGTTCCTCGACTTATGCATTCAGTGTAAAGCTAATCCAAAGGTTTGTTTCACCATGACAGATGTCTGACCAGCTTATGGGTCTTTGGGATAATTTAAATAGTTCCTGTCGATACTTCCAATATTATATTGGTGGCCATTCAGTCCGAGTATACATAATACATTAATCATACTTCTACACTTGATACACATAGACCTTACACTTGATACATCCACTAATTACATTATATTAATTCAACATTTTCTTTGTTCAGCATGCAACCTCCTTTCTCTAGAACTGTTTCCTAATATTTTTGTATCATGGTTATACTAATATTTAATTAATACAGTGTGCCTTGTAATTTTAATCTTTTTTTCTAAGTCAGGAATTTGGCTTTAACGAGATCAGGGTTTTGTTGTGGGGCAGCATTATTTGACTGTAAAAATGGCTTCTCATGTCAGTATGTTCCACTTGTATGTCCTGCTGTGATGTAGAACAATAACTGACTCTCACACTCCACTCATGTGCATGTCGGTGGTGATCGGTGGTGGATCATCACCACAGGAGTTTTACTAGGATCGTCCAACGTGCTACAGTTGTAAGCATTTGGAACCTAATGTCAGTAGATATCAGTTCAGTACTGGTGCAAACATGTACATACTGCAGTGCATTGTGATTCCTGTTCAGATGAGTTGTTGTTGCCTGATACTGTTTTGCTTTCAAATGCTGGCATCAGACGTAGACTTGGAATATTGGCCTTGCCTGAGTTGTTAGATGCTTTTTTTTCTCTATATGCAGGTGTCCCTATGGGTGAGATATTCCCACTGCAATGTAAATAATTAATAGAATCTCTGTAGGTGTAAACTGTAATCATTATCAAAGTTTAAAGTTCAAAGTTGCTCTCATTGCTGCTAATATTCTAGTAAGTCAGTGACAGATAATCCTAAGCCTAAGTGTTAACAAATAATGTTATCACAATTTCTGTATTGACCATACGGTATTGACTCATGACCATAAAGTTCAATTGACAATCACACTTTTGGCATATGCTGTTTGAATACTGGATTCTTTAATATGTTGCCATGTGAGTCACAGACCCAACAGCTATATTTTAATTTGATAGTATGCTATTGTCAGTTACAGTGTATGCTATTGCCAGTTACAGAGTATTTTCATTACGTCCATGTTACGGTAGTCTTCAAGCAATACTAGAACTGTGTCTCTTCACTGCTGTGTTAGGATTGAGTCCTCCATTTCTACTGGGCAGTTACGGATTTTGTGTTCTGAATCAATAAATATCTTTAAATTGTTACCATAGAAATGTCAACTAAAAACAGTTAGAATTGAGAATTGCAGCTGAACTTTGAAACAAATAAAGTTCCAGTTTTCAGTCAAATATTTTATCAAAATCTTATAAATACATGTACTACGGTATTAAAATTGATAATATTATTCTAACTCGAGACTTTGCCCAATGCACATATACATGTTATCAAAGTGTAGTTGTACTATTGAAGCCCTGACTGTGTGTATATATAATTGGCTGAGTTCCAGGAACACGTACAGAAGCTGTAGTTGTCTGGTGTTTGCCATCAGACTTGTATCTTGTGTATATTGATTGTTGTCAAGACGTCATGTTACTCTACGCTTTCAATTTGTCCACATTACTATTCAACAGCTTTCGCTTATGCAAGCTCAAATTCTTATGTGTTCAGTACTGTATGCCAGTGTATGGTACTAGAGTATTTCAGGAATGATGTCTCCCCAGAAATGGAAGAAATATTGAAATACCAGAGTTCTCGTGTACGAAACGGCGTATCTCAACTTCAACCTTAACAATGGTGTAGTCTGTGGCTAAGGTTGGAGTTACGGTCACCTCCGAGTTACACCATATTGCACAGGAGGGCCAGCTTTCCTGTCGTCTTGGCATCGCCATGCTTTATGTGTCGGATATATCGAGAACTATCAAGGTTATGAATCTCATACTAGACAACCAAAGTCCCAGGAGGTAGCTGAAGCTGATTGCATAAGGGCAGGGGGTGGGAGAGTTGAAGGCCAATATGGTAAATATTATGTCCAAGATATTGATCTCCAGCATCGCTTACTCTATGAGTGTGGATTGCTATGATGTAAGTAGTAGTCTATGAATACAGAGAAAGTAATACACTCTGTTGGAAGTCATTCAGAGAAAAGTTGACCTTTGAAATGGAGCTGTTACATGTGTTCTATCAAGTATGCAGTGAAGTTGCTTTATTTAAAAAAAATATGTGGGTATGTGAACTTAATATAACTTCTCTTGTTTCATTAGCCAAGAATTAATTCTAATATATTTATATTTTTTTAAAAAAGAGGGAAATTGTCTATGTGCTTGTAGCAGGGTGAGATATAAGATGCTCCTACTGGTCTAGGCCAGAGGGTTACCCCTTTGGCTCATTCAGTAGAGCGTTGGACTCACAATCCAGCAACTCGGGTTCGAATCCCATATCGGCAGGTCCTGTGACATGCTATTCAACTGTGTATTCCTACTGAATGGCCAGCTGGAGATTGAGACAATTGGCAATAATTATTATCTACACTGGGAGACATGCTTTCTCTTAATAATAAATGGCAAATGATAACATTTTAAGGTGTTAATTTTTATTTATAATTATTTTTTATTGCTCAAATAATGCATGTTATTTAGAATTTCTGAGAGTATTAAATATTCTCATGTTTAAAAAAAGTATATATGTGCATACCATTGAAAAATGAGAAATACATTTATTTTTATTTAATTGAAATTGTGGTCATTACAATAAATCTAATTTGAGATCAGAATTACCATTTCGACCCCAGTTACTTTTTATAAGAGAATCGAGAAACAATACCCATGGCTAGGGTTGGAGTTATGGTTACCTTAGAATTATGCAGTTTTGTACAGGAAAGCCCAGATGATAGCTAGTTGAGAAACTCGCTTTTAGAATATAGCCAGTGCTGTAGAAAGGTTTGTATTGCCACGTCGCCAAGGCGCCTGTAGAAGCACTATAAATATATGTAATACTATATTTGGTGAGGAAAATATTGTGATAGAATCACACAAATGGCAAACACTAACAGTTGTTAAATTGTTATAATTTATTTGTAAATATTATCGATATTTTAGAATTTTTAACATGCAAACATGAAAAAAATCTCTATATATTTAGATCCATATATATTATATACATATACTTATACATCACATTAATTCTTACTTCAGTTTTTGTTTCTTAGTTTTAACATTTTAGATTTGTTCTACTCGTCAGCTATTGTTAGAAGTCGTCGGGGTTGTTTTATGATTGTACCAGGTATGTTAACAAAGCTAGTGTTATCGGCACCAACTATTCCGCAAGTCTCTATTATGTCCGTCTTTGCTTTTAATGCTATTGTAAAAGTGAAATGATTACTTTTGTAGCCACTGTTTATCCTGCAGTGACCTCCCAAGCTGATGAGTACGGTATTGCCTTTTATTTTGTATTGTGATATGTAACACTATGTATAGCAATTTAAGTCTAGTGTAAAGCTGGTATATTTGTTGTGAAAGTTATAGCTCATCATTCTGTTGGTTAGGTCATAAATGGGAACATGATAAATAATTAATGTAAACTTTTGAACTAGATAACTCGCACCTATTTGTAACTGCAACTTTTGAGCTCTCTGAATGTAAATATTGACTGACTGAGAAGGGGGGAAAAAGGAATATAATTAGCCATATCATAGACTTGTGTAAATATTATTTAAGCGATTAATTGATTTTAGATTTGACAAGGGCAGTACATATAATCTGTTAATACTCATTTATTTTGGTAGATGATTACCTGGGAGTGCAGGTATTGATTTAGATATTGCTTATGAGACATCCATGGTTGATGTCGTCTTTCTTGAACCTGTCTGGAACTGCTGGAGAGTGATGCTTCAAAGTTTTGACGTCAGACTTCCGAGCTGAATATCATAACATCAATTACCAGTGACCCGATATGACCTATACTAGGGAGTAATACTAAGCAATAAACCGATTGCCTCCAATTTAATCTTTTAGGCATCATCTTACAAATACAAACATAGCCACTACTTTGAAATTCCATTTCATCAATTCCTCTACAGCTTGGTTTTGTTATTAAATATTGGAGCCAACAGCATACCTCCTTTTATTATTTTTACAACATATCCCAAGGATTGTGACCCTGCTGTGACCTTGAAGTTAACACTGATTACCAATATTAAATCATATCAATAATTCGCTTGTTGTCTTTTCAAGGTTCGTCATGACCAAGTTTGTACTTTGCTTAAGTGGGAATTATTTTGCTTATCTTAGATTTGTGAGGGCCAAGTTTTACAGTAAATACCTAACACTTTTCTGGCATGTAGTGTACATACCTGGGGACACACAGGTTCTAATTGAGATTACCTTTGGCCTCAGACTAAAAATGTACATGACGTTTCATGAACAAAATTCCGAGTTGAGTATGAAATCGTACTCAGAAAAGTTTTGTAATCTCAGCCAGGACTACTTGTAGGATTGACCTCATTGTTCAAGGTATCAATATTCTTATTGGGAATGAAAACAAGTAGTTTTATCTTAATTTTAATATATTTTGTTAACATTGTTTGTTTTTAGACAAAATAGTTTAAATGATTTGATGTCCTTCACATTGATGTGAGGAAAACCTGTCACAATTATTTTTAAAAAAAACATTGGAGATATTATGTGGAATACAAGCCGTGGGTAAGGTCACAGGTCACAGGCCACATTTATTTAAAGTCCAAGGCTGGTCACAGCAGGAAATGTTGCACCTTGTACAAAACTTATCCTGCATTCTGTTGTAATGTTATAAGCAGTGTTGGAGAACTTATGCATACCTTGGTACCTCCAAACTTTCACCTCTTAATTTAAGCTTTAAGCAAATACATTCCTCATTTCAAAACAGACAGTTTGTGGTATCATTGATAATAATCAATGCTGTTTTTAATATTAATATTCCTTTCCTTTTCTTAATGGTTGTATCAAAGATGTTGCCTATATTAAGCTCAACAAGACTTGGCCAACAACTATATTACACTACCGGTAAGTCTTATCAAACAAGCAGAATTGCCATGTGAGCTACAGAACCTGTGTCATGTGTCCTTAATGTGTTGTCTCTTGTGTTCCTGAAATATTATTGATGCACATAGATTTATGCTTTGAAACGCTGTAGACACAAATGTTTGTTGATGCTTTCCAGAAGCCTATTTTCTCGATATCACTGGAGCGTGAACACATTTACAATGTTGTTTCAGCTATATCAATATGTAAATTTATTTTAGCCTTGTTTGACCAAACTAAATCTTGAAAAGTAATCTATTTGCTCAATGTAGATGTAAGTGGTCTCTCACAGAGCCTGCTGATTGGTCAGCCGTCTATAAATGGTGGAATAAATATATTGAAATACTGAAACGCTTCTGTTATTCTTTGTATATACCGGTAATAGTGAAAAATGTGCAGATTTTCACTCCATTTGCCAGAATTCTTAAAGGACATCTCCAGTGCCAGGACATGTTTCTTCTAATGGCTAGTTTAGCATTTTTTAGTATGTTATTAGCAAAAAGGAATGTTCAAATATGAATGGTATTGGTAGAAATTAGCAAAAATGAAGCTCGTTTTGACTGATTTCCGTAAACACAAACTTTAATTAGCTACATGGTCATGTGGTCTCGCCACATTACACGTGACAGTCGTCCAAGAAGCTTGCTTAGATTTACAGTGTGGAGTTCGAAGTGTTGAATGGATTTAGACGTTGACACACTGGGTGTATTCGCAACCCCGTTCTCGAGTTGACATGACACAAGAACGGGGGTTCGACCATCGGGGGGGGGGGGGGGTGTGTGGTTAAAG
>JAUTBZ010034226.1:0-19112 GCA_032361785.1 Lepetodrilus galriftensis
TTTGCTAATAACGTTCTAAAAAATGCTAAACTAGCCATTAGAAGAAACATGTCCTGGCACTGGAGATGTCCTTTAAGTTCTCGATTTGATCTCCGTAATCAGCTGGTGAAATGTAGCATAGAGCATAGTAGTAGTACCATTCATCATACATTGTCAAGCAGCAGAACTTTATCTGTCCCAGCTAAAGCTATTGTTTACAAACTGTCAGTCTCCCAGTTAGTGACAGTACATAATGGCCAATAATAGAATACAACTGTGCCTCTGAAGTTGGGAATAACTGTATTCCTCATGCTAGAAATCTCTTGGCAAGGCACTCCTAACGTACAACTTTGTACTCCGGTATAAATATGGTAGAACTGCAGTAGCTATGTCGTCACGATCGTTGTGGACTGACTATAGTCCGTTTGTTGGACGATGACTTCAAGGGGACTTGGATTCAGTTCACAATAGTTGTGCTTGCTGTACCATCACAGTGCAGTTATCCTGGTTGGTCTGTACCAGTCAGTACTTGTAGGCTTACTAAAATATTGCAGGTTTCCTCTTGTGATAAACTTACAAGTGACCGAGTGAATATGGAGTTTAACGTTGCTTCAGGAATGTTTCAGACATTTGCGACAATATAATACAATATAGTTGTAATATGAATTAAATAATCTTGAAAACAGCTCCAACATATCTGGAAAATGTATGTACCAGTAGATGAATTTACAGTTGTCCATTTGACTTGCATTGGTTTGCCATAAACTTCAGATTTTTTTATTTCGTCAGCATCCATACATGCCAAATGTCACTGAATATAAAAATATTATCAGAGTTGAATATCCTTATTGAAATCAAGGAAAGATGTATCATGTATACTTTTCATTCAGCAATATATACAAGTCTATGACAAACTAATTTAAGAAATCTGCACAGGGTGATGTGTAGTGCTAAGTGTAATTAGTATCTTGGATGTTCACCAGTCAGTACCAAAACCACAATAATGTATGCTAGCATGATCAATTTTATTTCGATTGCTGAGCAATGTGACATTATATACAATACAAATACTGAACTTTCAAAGATGGACACAGTATTTCAACCGCAGACAAAGTCTCTCGCCCGACCTATGTCCCTGGTAACTTGATCCAGAATACATTGCACGCTTCTACAAGATGGCACTTTCAGATTTACTGCATTGAATTCAGACAGATTCTACATTTGTAACTACACTGAACAAAATCACAAAAAGGAAAATCCAGGTCTCAGCTCACATGGTAGTAATGTTTACTGTAGGAATTGTTAATGAAATTCTTAGTATAACGTGTTCTATTTGTTCTTGGTTAAAAGTTAATTCTCCACTGCTACCAAACGCTGCTTGATTATTCAGCTCATTCTGGTCGAGTGAGCTCAAATTGACATCACAATATTCCATGATTGAATGAAAAACATCAACTAAAACGGATGTACATTTTAACCGATTATTAAAATCATTACCCAAGTATTAAAAATCAGAATATAATGTTTTATCATATTGCAGTACATCAACATTCAACAAAATATCAAGTTTATGCATGACGGTGAAATGAAATGGTCTCATCATCAATGTAATCCTTATTCCAAAGATTTGTGTCCCTCTTCCAAGCACAACATTGAGGTGATTATTTTCAGATGAGAACTGTGAGTAGATGAGTAGCTGAGTGTCTGCAGGCTTTCTTCCCTATGACTGCATCACAGTGGTGTTCACCGGCGATACGGGTGGTAGGCTTGAGTGCTGCCAGCTGCGGGTCTCTGAGCACCGTATCCGCCGGCGTAGCTGGGCTGCTGGGGGTCGGGGGGACTGCCGTATACGGCTGCTGCAGGCTGTGCAGTTCCAGAGGCTCCAGCGGCTGCTGCTCCGTAGCCAGTTGGATCTGTATACAGTGCTGCTGCAATACAAGAATAAAACAACCATTAGAGTCTGGACCAGTATAGCTACCCGGGATATTCAGGATATGCATAGCCACTCTTATATTCAGGACAAGCATAGACCCGTGAAGGAAATGCACAAATATATACAGTAGACCTCGCATATAACATACTCATTGGCTATTTTCGTCAGTTATATGCGAAGTCCATTATATGCATATGCTGTAATTAGTGTTAGGGACCGAGATTTCAGACTAAATATGTGGAGACACGAATCACACATGAGTTAGTCTTACCTTGTCCTGTGGCTGGCTGCGTGTAGCTAGCTGTCTGTCCATAGGCTGCTGCTGGGGTGCTGGTAGTCGCCTGCTGTCCATACGTGCGACTGGGGCCGTAGCTACTGGCGTCCTGAGAATACTGTCCCATAGCTGCAAGCAACTCTGAAGTATTAATTGACACCGGAATCATTTCGAGAGCACAAGCAATATAAGAACATGCAGAGGTAAATACACAGGAGTTTCTGGCACTCTCGTGCAGCTAGAATTGGAAAAGTGATAAAGAAAATTCCCCAACAGCAGAGATTACGTGCTAAGTACATAAAGCATCTACATAAAGCATCAATTTTGGTTGCTATTCACACAATCATGTCATTGACATTTTCATAAAAATGTCTTAACTAATAAACAAGTGAGTGAGTGAATATGGAGTTTAATGTCGCTGCAGTTACTAATAAACAAAAAAACACACGCCTAAAGATAAGACATAGTTAGGTGGATACATCATACCTAGCCCTGAAGCAATGCAATAGGACAGTAGCATGACTTACCAGGAGTCTGTGGGGCTGCTTGCTGAGCATATGGATCTACTACAGCAGGGGCTTGTGCTTGACCGTTGCTATAGGCACCACCGTAACCTTGGTAACCAGCCACTGGTGCTGCTTGCTGGGCAGGTTGGCCTGTAACCATGGCAAAACATGGATTACAACTTTGCAGCGACAAAGAGCACACTAAGCAATAAATATTGTGCGAGTAATATCATTCACTAAATATCAACATGGCATAAACATTAAGAATGACTACGCTAAACTAGAACTGTAATTAAATCATATAACTACCGGTATGCATGGTACAAAGTAAAGGACCAAGTAATTTCCTCAAGTAAGTGATCATCTAGAACACTGCCATCAAACTGTTAATCTATGTACTCCAACAACAAATGCTCAATTTCTGTTCCAATACATTTCAAATGTAATGAATAACTAAGATGGCAATGTTCTAAACTCTTATCTAAACTTAACTAACAATCAATAGTAATGTATTGCCAACAATACTTAATTTAAGCCTTTTAACAAAATTAAAAGCTAATTAAGATCTGGCGTTTTTATTTGATGTGCAAAGTGAAAGGGAAAAAAGAGTGACAGAATATATTCTTTAAAAGACATAGTAATTTCTGGCACAACACATTCATTGGGATGTCTTCTCAATAAGACTTAATAGATGTGGAGAATGCTTCTTAACTTGAGCATAGTGAACTGAAAGTCTATTCAGCCATGACTCAAGTCATTAACATCTGAATTCCCAGCCTAACCCTTCAGATGATAACATGTATAGCTCTCAAAACTAATTTACGCGTTGAAAAGCGTCCAAAAGCAGTTTTCTTCGTTTTGAACACTTTTAAATATAACAATGAAATAATTAATGATTAGGCACAAAATAACATGAAAGGTTGTCAAAAACAATAACTGCATGTTTCATGGATTAGACAAAATACTTATGAAAAAAGCCAGTGTTTTGGAAGGTGTAAAAAAGCATGTAATCATGGATGATAAATAAATTCCTTCAGTAACCTATCATTGCTAAACTGCATTACAAGATTATGAATATCTCCACATCTATGCTCCACTACACAAGGAGTTACAGTAAAGTTCTAGACAGGTCAGAGTTCACGCCGGTCTACACTTCCATAAACATGTATATTACAACATCACTTCCATAAACTAACAAAGCAGGAAAATGTAAATTATGCTAATGATGATAATAGCTTAAATAGTGTCCTGAAGTGTCCTTGCACCACACACATACAGTAAGTACTGACATGCACACACACACACAACTCGTAAAAATGTCCTATATCCTCTCCTGAATAATAACCGTACTTGATATAAAAGTTCTCTGAGCTGATTACATGAGAAAAATTGTCTGTGCTCACAGGTTTTAAAAATCAATACTGTATTATGAAGCTGTGCACACATGGGTAAGTTTTCCAAATTAAGTTTTAAAAATATTATTACACTTGACTAATAACAAATAATGAGAAATTGTGATTACATTTCTGGAAGACGAACATTTGGAGATTTTCATCAACCTTTTATTTACAGATCTTAGCACAGTATATTTAACATTACAAAGTGGATTTTCAAGCAGTCAATTTAATTATTGTACGAGGACAAATGGAAGATAAAAATGTAATCATCAAAATAAAATGTATCAAAACCAAAAAGGTTAGCCATGGTCATTTCTATAGCTCACTCAACTAGGAATGCACTTACATGAGGAAATTTGAGGTACCTCCACCAAGTAACCACATAACTACCATAATCATCATCTGGTTTCATTAAACTTAACAAGGATTACCATACCGTTGTTATATTCAGACAGAAGCACGATAACTAATGGTACGCTTCAAATAGTGTCCGTCTACAATAAATGTAATGCCTCCAATAGTCTCAAGTATGGAATTACATTTTGAAAGTTTATGATCATCAAAATTACAATTGTAGGATATCAATAGTCCTTGCAAAGAGATCATTTGAGGCACTACAGTGATGACTAATATAAATATTGGAAACAAACCTCAAGTGATCAAAAGACCAAATGAGAATAAACTATGCATAAACCATCGATATTTTATATTACAATCATGGTTAAAGGCATACAATCAAATATGTCGGCAAATTTCATGGGCAAGCATATTTACCGGAAAGTATGTATACAAGTATATTTGGCAACTGTCTACATTGTCTGCATGTCCCACTGGTTTTCAATATTTGCATACATTTCATGTAGTTATTGCTTCACAACAAGAACTACAAACATTTTTAATCTAGGTGTAGAGTTACACAGAGTTGCACCACTTCGAGTTACATCCCCATATTGCATAAATTCCAGTTTCTACTGGAAGGTTTAAATACAAGCAAAGTTCTATATTGGGGGCTTGCAGTGGAAAGGTTTTTGGTAGTAGTAACATGAGTTTATGTGTGTTGCAGTTGTAGCTAAGAACTAGTCCAAAACAAACATAAATATCTGATTGTATGCCTTTAATGTCAAAATACTAAATATCATAATTCTAAAGTTAGATACCTTTATAAAGGAAAGCGAACCTATATATTTAATATATACGTACGTACATATGCACAATACCGTCTTAACTCACTACAAGTGATATTTGAGGTATCACTCACTGAACTCTGGGTATGCCTGCTGCGTTGCTTGCACCCCCGGCTGTCTGGATAGGGGTGCCTGTGTGGGTGAAGGGGGAATCGCCGCATAGGCTGGGGCCACTGGAGAGTATCCTGCGTAGCTGGGGGTGGGGGTGGGAGTGGGAGTCTGTTGAGGGACAGGAACCGGTTGCTGGGCAGGGGGTGGGGAAGACCACTGACTGTAGGGTGGAGGAGCAGCAGGGGTGGCTGCTGGGCTAGGGGGCTGGGCGGGGGAGGTGGTGGGGACGGGCTGCTGAAAACCTGCCCCACCAGGTGGTGGCATGGCTCCATAACCACCTGTAAGATAGAGTATCTACGTGTCAACAATATTGGGGCATGTTAACCAGACTGGTCCGAAACATTTACTCAGCATCATGGCATAGTTCATGCAACAGCAACAGTGCTCGTCAATGTCACAGGCATGCATGAAGACCCAGGGTACTCTTACCAACAGAAATGTAAAACTCGCATATGGTAATTCTAAAAATAACCTTCTGATGCTGGTGCTGTACTTAGGCAATCTATTTCGCTAACTATGGAAGGCTAATAAATCTGCAATAAAAGATGTAACTGACAACTAATATTGCATCCAAAATACAGACTATGTAAACAAATGTGCAGTATGTACATTATGTCTATCTGCAAAATTGATTAGAGACTGACAGATCTATATCATAACGATAATAGTAATCATCAATATGTGGATGTAGATGTGGTTTTCACACACTAGTACCAATATTCTATACAGCTACCAATTGCAATTTACAAGTTGAATTTTACTTTCAATGAGTCCAAAAAAAATAATTATCAATTATTAATCTATTTTCTCTGAAATGATCCAAATATTTTCAAGTAATATTTCAATCATGTTTCGAACACGGAAGTGGCTACATCAATTCCAAAGTATCTTGCGCAAGTTAATATAGCATTTAATGATATACATCAGATATACAACATTGTGTCGATACTAAGCAAGTTCACAGCAAAAGCAGTACGGTACATACGGCTCCCCATGCAGAATCAACATGTATACCTCCTCCGACTTTTGGCTGGCAATGGGAATGTGTGCAAAGAGCATTGTCAGCATCATGATTGTACTTGCAAATAGTAGTTTCAATAACCTGCCTGCTAATATTTGTTAATGCAAAGAGATGCTTCATCTAGGCATCACGAATGCAGTTAATATTGTTGTAATAACTAAATTTTTAATAAACATTTCAATAATATAGCATTAAAACCAAGAACAAAATGAAGATAAAAATGCACCTTTGCAATACATTCTGTATCAGTCTACCTTTGATGAACATGATCATATACTGCAGGGTCAGTGGATCCGTAAACCAGAGAATCAAATAACTATGGCCATACATGACAGGGCTCTAGAGTTACTTGCCCGCAGAGCAAGTCAGGGCAAGTAGCAAAGACATCAAAGGTGCAAATGTTAAACAGTAGGTTGCCCACAGTGCAATTGAACTTGCCACTGTACGTTGCGCATATGTTAGTCCAGAGCCCTGCATGATGTATTTGAAATAAAATGCCTCAAACAATTCTATCCCAAATTTGCCATACTTTTTACCAGTATTGATTCATTCATCAAAAGTGAACCGAGATTATCAGTATACTAAATACGATGAGTCTCCATTTTAAGGTAATCTTAAAGTCAACTGTTTACAAAACAATTGGGAATAGTGTATAGTGTACAGGAATATTTCGTAATTTTTTTAATGCTATTACGGCATACACATTTTAACACGAAATTGAAGCACTAATGCTCTAGCTCTATGAATAATGTTCACATATTCCCAATTATTTTTGTACAATATGTAAAAATTGCACGCTTAACTAGATTAATACCCTTGTTTTTAGCCAACTAAACAACTTAATAATGCCATGTTGCTCACTAATTATAATATACTATTTTGTAAACCTAAAACTACTTTGTAACTAAAAGATGACCAATAGAGCCAAGTCATAGTAGCCCTTGTAACAGATAGTCTAGTACTATCTAAGGGCACAGGTGCTGCTATCCAAACTGCTGTCTCCTAAAACAAGCAATGGTAATGTTACTGATGTTTGCATCATGGTACATGCAATGAAAACTTGCCAGTACTAGATGAACCACCATGATTCAAATCTCCACAGTAGTTTTGTATTTCAAACCTTTCAAATTGGTTTTGAAATATCGGATTTGAACCAATCAAATCCTATTACAGATATTGAATGTGTGCGTCTAGAGACCAATCAAAAGGTCAGACTGTGTTTGCAGTAGTGACTAAACAGCTTCTGAAAACAGGGCGAGAAATTTAAAGCAGTAATATCTTAATGTGCAGTAATATCTAAACTGTAGCTTTAACAAATATTGAATGAGAATAGCGTCTCTGACAATATCTCTGATAATAATATGGTAGTATTTTTTAATGAAAAAGCCACATAATAAGAGGCAATGAAACTATTAAATAACAAAGAATAACATTAAATCATTGTCTATTATATATTGTAATGCTTCTAATAAAGTGAATACAAATGAGAATACCAATATTACAATTCCCCCCCAAAAAAACGAAAATTAACAGTTTCTACTATTCTACCATTACTTGATTGTATGCGACATAAAAAAGTAGTCGTTTTGAACAAATCCTGGAAGTAAATTTCTTTGCCAAATTTTGATTTCATAAATTGTACTCTGTAATACTACCTTCACTCAACTTTATTAGTTGCATTACAAATATACTATAAACATATTAATTACCCCAGTCATGTGTTGTGCAAATACACATTATGGTGCAAATTGAAGATCTTAAAATGGAGACACATTGGTGCATATTTTCAAATCAAGCAAGCAACATAGAGAAACAAAGACTTCCAAATTAACTGCTTTCAAAATAATATCCCGGTAATTGTTATGGCACCAAATCTCTTTGTTACATTATGTTGCTTCCATGACTGTGCTGTTTACTACTTTACAGAACACAGAACACCCATACCAGTGACAACAGAGAACCATACTGCTGAAAATAGCAATAAAGGCTACAAGATACAGCTAAGAAAACACACACACAACATGTACATATCCATTTCACAATAGATACAGAATTATGAACTGAAAAATGTACTTTTAATTGGAATAGTAATTGCAATTTGTATTAACAATTGCTTTTATTGAATTAATGCTTTACGTAAATTAATGCTTTATGTAAATAATTAACAATTGGAGCGAATATTCTATGTTATTATATTCCATGATTTGATGTACCAGTACGATCAAAAGGTTATAAATTTGGAAGAAATGATATACACCACATTTCCAATTAAGAATGGACCAATTTAATTACTTGTTTTACAGATGTATTCCAATTATTTCTGGAGAATATTATATTTAGGCAATGGGCGAGAGAAAATTAAAAATAATATATTGGCAGTGTTTTTGCCCCATGTAATTTCAAAAGACTGAAAAATGAGCAAACAGCTCAAAGTTAATTTCTTTTTCAGAACCCTAGCTTTTCTTCAATGATTAAACCAAAAATGGAAACGGTTTATCCGCAAAAGCATGTAATTAGATCAGTCCAATTTAATAAATTTGGAAAGAAGCCACAACAATATTATTTATTATTTGTTTGAATTTTGGTATCAAGATGACCATGAAAGCGTGTTAACTCATAAACACCTACCTTGTTGACCTTGATATCCTTGCTGGCCTTGATATCCTCCTTGTTGATATCCTCCCTGCTGATAGGGTGCTGCTCCATAGCCCTGGCCGTTGGATGAGAACCCAGGGGGTCCAGATTGGGGACCTCCAGGGCCAGGTGGGAAGTTGTTGCCCCCTCCTTGTCCACCCCATCCATCAGGCCCAGGGCCTCCGGGCGGGCCTCCAAACTGAGGAGGTCCATGACCATGAGGTGGGCCTCCATGAGGCGGACCTCCTCCTCCACCCATCATGTGACCTGGAGGACCTCCTCGCCCGCCGCGACCTCGCCCACCGCCGCCACCACCATCACGACCTTGCCGTGGCTCTGCCCTCTTGCACTCAACCTATTGAAGAAAAATTCAAGGTGACAATTTGCCCAAATTGTGTTTAAAAATATACACAATTAATTTATTGAAGGGTATCATTCTATTTATGTTTTCTTAACATATCCATTGTAAATACATGCAGAAAATGCCTTACTAAAGATGATGTGAAGATAGTTTGTTTTGATATACTAGTACGGTATATAGAAATATAAAATCATGACGGAATGTCCAAAGGGCTACCTAAAACTGCCAACTCTTTCTATTTTACAGGTCAATGTTTTTACAGGTTTCAACTCTTTAGAATATATGAAAGCATATTGATATTTGTCATCACTGGTGCGATTTAGTATGCCGTCAACAAGCTGGGAGATGACAATTGCACATTAACCGTCATCCATAATACTGCATAAAGACACCAAGACAACACAGAAATAGTTGGGATCAGACATCATTAACAGAAAAGTATCCATTACGCACTAATATTAACAAAAAGAAACATATTCTGCTACATGTACTACTTGTATATGTTGTATTAGCATTAGAAAATGTAAGACGTTGTGTGTATAAAATCTCTATAAATCGTGCATTAATATTGGATATATATCTAAGATAAATTAAAAGTAATTAATCATGCAAGATTTCCCACTATTAGATGCTGCCACCAGAAATCACTGATAACTGGAAATGGTGGAATACACATTATAGGACTGAATATCAAGGGTAGGAATAATAAAAGATGTACAAGAAACATGTGAAATCATGTACCATTAGAATGACCATGTTTCTTGTTGCATACTTAGAGTCATATAGACGAGGCTTTTATAATAATAATGATCATGTTTCTGTATTTCAGTGTCAATTCTTCCCATCAATTAAGAATCTAATAAGAGATGAGTATTGGCAAGTTAGAAAAGATCTTAATCCTCAAAGTGAGACAATGATGATAGATTTGTAATTTTTAGATTAAATGTAGCCTTTAACAAGGATCTTACTTAATGAAATGCATGGCATCCATTAGTCAATTATGTGGTATTGTTCGGCAAAACTCATGCACAAATGCAGTCCACAACATACTGCACAAAGTTGCAAAGCTTGTACTAAAAATATACAGAGAGTGGACTAACAATCTACTGTATATGTTCAACAACAGTGTAAACCATGGGAACGGTGAACAAACGGACTTGTTCCATGCAAGGAAAGACTTTAGTTATTCTTAGGAATACAACGTGTACAGTCGGGACACATATGCATCTCAAAGAAGCCGACTGAACTATCACAAACAATGTCCCCATCTACATCATAGCAGGGATGGTTTATTGCAATGTTATCCATGTAAAACTTAGCATTACAGAAAGAGTTGGCAGTCTCATAAAGTTGGTCTTAGTAGAGAAGACAGAAGCAATAATGAATTATTTGACATGTAGCCCTTTTGACGAGCAAATACACAATGTATTTTATCAGATTAATTTTTCAACTAAAACAAGCATGTGAACAAAACAACGGGTGTTATCCAAAAAACTAAGTAATGTGACTGCAGTATTAACGTAAGAGGAAGAGATGTACTTCATAATCAATGTCCTGACCACACATTATAACATAACCAAGTCTTAAATACAAACTGGCTTAGTAATTAATAATCAAAGTACTACAAATAATAACCATAACACAATATTGTTTGTTCATGTACTTGCATTAATACTATAATAGATGATACTGTGTGCACCAGACACATTCATAAATTACAAAGAAGCCCAGTCTACTTAACACAACACTAAAGACAAGGTCTCAACAAAGCCAAGAGCTAGTACAAACTCCAAAATACTAAGTTATTGGCATATTGTAATATCATTCATTCAGTTTATGCCAGTGTTACTAAATTTAACAAGCCACAACTTTTAGATGGTAACAGGCTATAAACATTAATGGTAACAATGGAATAGAAACCATTTGTTGTTATACTAATTTTAAAATTATCATTCATAATCACATAGTATGTGAATCTGGTTTTTTTTGCTCAGAGAGATAACAATAATTATTGATTCTTAATAGCAAGTAGATGATTGTTCAAGGGTGAGTGAGTGAGTGAAAATTGTTCAAGGGTAAATAGTAGACTAATTAAATTATTGTTGGTATCAAGATATATAATTTTCTAAAAATGAATAAACATTTTCCACAATAACCTTGAGCTGCACAAGTAACTATATCCCACATATGGTGGTAATAGTGGGGTGTAAAACAGTCAGGTATGGAATAGTCCCATTGTATTGACAAGTAAACTAAGTATCTTACAGCATAAATGTATTGCCGAGTGAAATCAATACTTTATATAAATCATCATATTGACAAGTAGTTAATACCAGCTGATAACTGAATAGACGGATACGGTAATAACGAACAGATACAGATCTGCCATCATTTTTAACCCCCCAAAAATAGTTTATGAGTAAAAGTTAGAAGTCAAGAATATCAATGGAGCCAACTAAAACAAACACTATAAAAATGTATGGATAATGATTAGGATAGATGATGAATACACACTAAATCAAAACTAAAATTTGGTTTACCGTAATATTATGATGTACTATTCTACAATATTATGTGATATAAAAATGTGTAAAGCATGTCACTAGAAATATATAAATTCATCTCAAAAGGTCAGGACTATAACACATGATAAAATAGCACATCTCTTCCATTGATTTAATGTAATTAGATTATGCTTAAACAAAGCAAATTTAACTTCACACAATCCTATAGTGTTGTGTGTACAATGCTACTATCATTATTTCTATTTTCAAACTAAGTGATGTCAACATTTGACAGTACAATACTATAGCACGCATAGCCATGAGGATAGCCATGTTCATTAATATATTTAGTGCAACAGTTAAGTTTGTGTAAGTAAGAAATAACCTTCTTCCCGTCCACATTATGATACTGATCAGCACACACCAACTCAACGCTGTCTTCTTGCTCGAATGTCAAAAACCCAAAGCCTAGTTGACGATAACAGCAAAATAATAGTTAAATGACATCACAAGAGCATATATCTACAAAACATCTTGAATTCCTCGTACCTACAATAAAGCAAACTGTCATTAGAATGGACACAAGCATCTGATAAAAATATCAGCTGTTCTGGTGAATGGATACTATCCGAACAAAATGGATTTGAAATAATTAATGTCAATTGTGAATTTATCTGTAACAAACAATCGTGCCTAAAGTCCAGAATTCAGCCATGATAGCAGTAACTTCAGATGCTCGTTCTCAATTGGGTTTCCTTCCGGAAACGTAGGAGTGGAAATTGTATTGGCTGATAAATAGAAATGGACAGATTATCCATTTGGTGTGGCATGGCTGAAGGATAACATTACATATGAAGTCATCAGTATTTCACGATGGATATTTTTATACTATGAGCCATAGTAATGTTCCAAGAATCAAAATATGAAAACACTTGTGATTTTGTAGATATCGGAGTGAACATAATTCTTGACATTCATATTTCAAAGTGTCTAAAAAAATGTTTGTATAAATCTTTCCATCATAATACATGTATTCTCAAATCATTCCACTCCAACATTTCTAAAGAGGAACCTCCAATATTTGCTAATATGCATGTGTACACAAAATAACCGCAACATCATTACAAGCATCAAAAATGTAACGGAAATTTGATAAATTTGCAAATCATTTTGTGTACAAAGCATACAAGCAAGACAACAATAACAAATGATAAAAACAAGGCAAAGATTATTTCTATTAAATGATCTTTATTGTCAAAAGAAACATACAAATTCAACCATTGGATTCTCCTTCTCACGTCTTGTCTTGATCAAGCTCTAGTATTTGCTGCACTTTGTACAAATAATAAAACTAGAACCAGAACTGAATCAGATGCCGTAATACTAAGTCTTATTGCTTTATGAATAGCAACAGGTACCCATTAAATATTAAATTAAGGACAGTTTATTTTGTTCTAATATTACTAAAGGGCATAGTTTATTCTGCAGGTAATTTGAATAATGTATGCAAAGGTATAATGCATACAAAATAATGTAAATAACACAGAAAATGTAATGTGTAATAATAGTATTGTAAATAATTGATTATGGAGTTTATAATAAAACCAATTCAAACTAGGATCAGGTGTGTTTGTGTGCTATTAGAGTACAGGCATATTTCACCTGAATATGGTGAAAAATTAACTGTGTACATGTGTGTGCAAAAACGTATATACATTAGCTACGTGTATATCAAATAACATGGGAACCAAAGACTTCACAGGAAGCAGAGCTATTAACATGTTGTAACAAACAGTAAGTTGTTTCTTAGTCATAAGTAAAATAACTTACAATTCAATAAACGTGTTTCTATTAATTATGCAATATTAATTCAGATATTATTGGTTGTGAAAAACCTTGACGTACTTGGAACCAATAAACCTGCTTCTTCAGAGGAAATGTTTGCGGTTAGTTTTATCTGTAAACTATACATTTACCAAACTTTTCTTCCCGAGCTAGCCCATATCATACCCCATGTGAGATAGCCCTATTTCATATTAACAACTATCTGCCAGTAACAGCACTACTTCATACATTAAATGAAGATGACTTAATGTTTACATTGCGAACGTCTGCAAAATGGAAATATTGGTAGATCAGCCATCAAATGACTGTCAAATAACCATAAACAAACTAATATGGTAATCAAAAAAGGGATGGCTCAAGACCAGTGTTCAAAATTACTGCTGGCCCGGGCCAATTCTCCCAATGCTAAAGTGGTATTTTTGTAAACATTTGTTATTTGTATCATTATTCTGGGCATCGTTTCTCGAAGCTCTCTTAGCCGCTAAGGGACCATAGCACTCTTTGTTGATAGCTAATATACATGGCTAAGAGAGTGCTATGATCCCTTAGCGGATAAGAGAGCTTTGAGAAATGATACCCAGGCCACTAAGTTTTAAAGGTAAGTTTCTATCACTGCTCAAGACTTGATTCCGATGTTGTATTAGCAGTGTCGTAACATTGCTGATTTTGGCCCAATATTGTTTAACACCAATTTAAATGATTTTAAATGCTTCTAAAAGTTTTAAACTGTATTTGTGCCAAATACTAGTACCAACAAAAATATTAAAACCTCTTAGTTTAAAAATAATACTTATTTAATTTCATAAGCATTAAAAACATCACACATAATTTTTGTCGTGATAAGTCTCGTAGTAACAAATTTTTCGATACGTATATTTGCATAGAAACAAGCATGATATAGATTTCACACCAATAAGTTACACACCTTTAAGAAACACTGTAAATATGGGTTCTTGTGAGTTAATATTTCGGCCGTTTTTGTGCAAGTACACTAATTTCTCCTCGTAAGTATGGGAGAAAAACAAGCCATCATTAGGTAATTATGCAAAATTGGAAAAGTACATCCTCAGCCGTTGAAATTTCGACCACTGGCAGGGGCGGAATAATATTTTTTTTGTTCACTTGCCCTGAAGTATATTTCACTTGCCCAATCAAAGATGTACGTTTCAGAACAGGCACTTGTACTTGCCCACGTGCATGTAAGATTCCATATGTTTGTTGCCCTACTGTCAAATATTACTCTACACGGGCGTCGGACAATGGTAATGTTCCGCCCCTGACCAGGTAACGAGGCTTTGAAGAGTACTTTTTTCCAACCCCACATGACTAAAACTTATGATGGATTGTTATGTTGTCAGTCAAGATACAGTAGAAGATATGTGAAATTGTGTTTGTGCATGGCACCATGAATAATTTTGGAAGATTTAGCTTTAGACTTTAAAATATGTACTTAAGCTATTCTCTTATCACAAATGATTGTACAATTTATTGAACAGGTTTTGTGCTAAAGCTAGAAGGTGCAAAGGTATCTTCATCAAATCTGAAAATAACTAAATATATTAGACATGCTAAAAACTGAATATATATATATACGTTCTTTGAAACAGAAAGATTGATATTGACTATGATAATATATCAGAAAGGCATGGTCAATCTTGAAACAAGAACATGGTTACAGTCTACACACAATACTGGTGTTTACTATTATCTGATAATAAAATATTTATATTTGCATAAGGATAACTTCAAATATATATTTCCAAAGTAACTTATTTTTGGATGAACTTCTAAACTCAATAATCTCTGTACAATATACAAGTGTAATTCACTTGTGGCACGCTATATGTAAATTCTTGCAATAAACACCTCACTATAAAGCCACACTCCAGTACAATATAACCAACAAATGTATATACCGTACTCCTGGGTTATTATATCTTGCATACTGTAGTACAACAAAGCAGCGCATTATTAAATTTATCCATAGTAGCGAGTGAGTGAATATGGAGTTTAATGTCTTCACATAGCAGTGTGTGAAATACTTCATAACAAAGTGATGAAAGGACAGTTTCCTTAGTTGATGCATCAACAACTAAAGTACATGTACCATTCAAATGTACAAACAGTATCACTGTACTATAAATTATCATATCCCGAGCACTAATTTATGTGTTTGTGCATGGTGAACCACCTGTGTTTTCAGGTTATAACACATTATCGACACTTCTAATTAAATTTATAATCTAACTATAAAATATCAATAAAATATTAAATGTAAACTAATGCATTCTATTTTAAAAGTCGATAGCCAGTAAACATCACCAGATAATGAATGTTATACCGCAAACATTCATGCAACACTAATTTCATATTAGCTATATGTAAAGTCTAACCTAATCAGAGTATTATCGCCACCTCATTTGACACAATAGTATTTAAACAGGCATAGTTGACCAATAGTTTCATATTCTGCCTGAACTTTAGAAGAAATTTACATATTTTGTACTGACAAAATGCAATGTTTAGCTTACCTCGAGAACGTCCCTTTTCTTGATCGTACATTATCGTCACATCGGATACCTATAATTACAATACAAATTTGTGAAATATTTATCCGGTTTTCCAACATACATCAGATTTGTAAATTGGCCGAGTTACTGAATTTACATTGAAAATAAATATCACAATTATCATTAAACCATCAACATACCACTCCAAATTGACTGAAATAGTTCCTGAGTGTGTCTTCATTGGCCTCGTTGGGTATACCACCTAGGAAGATCTTGTTTGAACGCATTGGGGGTCCTCCTCTATCACCACCTCCACCTCGACCTCCTCCAAATCCACCGCGACCTCCTCCAAATCCACCGCGACCTCCACCGCCACCCTGATAGAACACAAAGACAGCATTGATAAATCAACAGTGACACTATTTAGAATTCAAGCAAACACAGACTGCCATTAAGTTCATGAAGAGAAATCAGATTAAGTGTCAAAACAGACTAGCAAATGGAGGGTGCTGGAACTTACTCTTCCTCCTCCTCCTCCTCCTCCTCCTCCACCACCACCACCGCCGCCTCCTCCTCCTCCTCCAGGTCCTCCTCCAGATTTGGCATTGCATGGCTTGGCATCAACCTAAACACACAAACATACAAAATACACAGTGTGCCAACAAGTAAATTCAACATAAACACACAAACTACAACTGTACCAATAAGAAAATTCAATGTAAACTAGCAGACATCAAAATTTCAGTAATGTAAGACACATCAAAACAGGGGCAAGTTAAATTACACTTAGGGCAACCTATTTTTTAACATATAGAACCTTTGCAATTTGCGCTGACTAACTCTGCGAGCAAGTAACTCAAAATGTTAGTCTGGAGCCATGTCCTGACTTAATTTTCATAGCAGATCTCTGGATTAATGCTTGAAAAATGCAGACTCACCATTCTGTTGTCAATGCTGTGTTTCTCTCCCAGCACAACTTCCAGAGAACTTGGGTCTTTAAACGTGACAAATCCAAACCCTCTGGACTTTCCGGTCTGTGGATTTTTCATCACAACACTGTCAATAACTTCACCAAACGTAGCGAAATATGACTTCAAAGCACCTGAAACATGACAGTAAATTGAAAATATTTTTATCTCAAATGTATCCACTGTTGTACATTTTGAAAGATGCTAACTTAGATTTTAACATAACAAAAAAATATTTCCACTACTGTGTTACAAATGTTTTACTTATAAAAATATATTTGTGTATCAATGCCTTTAGTAATTAAACACTGAATTTAAATAAATATATGACATACTACTATTATTTGCAAGACTGAATAGAGGAAAATTAAAAACGGAAAAACAAACCTGCATCTGTATTCCAGCTCAAGCCACCAATGAAAATCTTCCTGTAAAGACAAAATATGTCTAGTGAGAACATAAATATAAACTCAAAGGAAGTAGTGCACAAAATGATTATGCTTTTGAGGGGGTATGCATATTAAATTTGTCATTACCATTATCACTACCCAGCCATAAATAGGGCCAACGGTTATTCTAGGGTTAGGGTTAATAGCGAATAGCATTAGCAATGTATTTTTATACACAATAAAGATAATCGCGAACACCAAAGCACTTTACTGTTGAAGCAGTGGTAACATTTCAGAATTCGCGGAATAGAACAAGTTTTGATACTTTAGTCTGAAGAGGTCATAATAGTATTAAACTTGACTCGTAATAGTATTAAACTCCTCCCAAGGTTCCTACAACGCAAAACCTTTGATTTTGTTAGGCTTTCATTTGTTCCGCGGTAGTATTCATTTAATCAATATCAAGATTGCATTTCGTATTATGGTAATAGCAAACGAAGCTAACGTCCTGCAGGTACATGCGTAGATCGTACTGTAGATTGTGCGTGTATACGAGGGGAAATGATAATTACAGTGAAAAGGAAACAAAAGCATAGTCCATCCAGTTGAAAATATTTCACCAAAAGAAAGTGATGGTCACATTGTTACTGGGGGACCAGTTTTCTGATAACACATACAATTTGCACAATTCGTGTAAAAATGCACTTGCTTCATAGAAAGTTACCAGTCCTGGCAAACTATGTGAATATAGGCTGCCACAATGTGACATTTTTTAATTTACACCACATAAACCTGCAGTGTGGTTTAAAATTACATCACAGATGATGTCACAGGCAAGACAACATCGTAGACAAAGAGACATCATAGTCAAAGTGACATCATAGACTCGTTCACCTTTCAGAAAAGCAGTTCAATGACATAAGAACATTATTTTGGAGGCCAGACAACTCGGCCAGGGTTTGCCTCTAATGAAAACAAGTTCAAAACAAGTTGCTAGTCCTGATTTTTAGCTGTGTAATATTTAATCAAATTAATGATTATTATTTGTAGAGTTGGAGTTGGGAGTTGGAAATCAAATGAGATAGTTCATGATTATTTATTTGTGTTGAGATATTTAATCAACTTGGAGTTGGAAATCAAATGAGATATTTCATGACATGATAATAAAAAACATTCCCAGTCAGTGATAAAGTTACTACACTAAGTATCTAGTGTCTGCATACATTCAGCATATGACATAGTACAGACGTTTAGAAGTGCCACACTTTTATTCTGAATCTGATACAGTTGAAAAGTCTGATTCAGAAATGGAAGAATCAGAATCAAACACTTGAAACAGTTGTACGTCCACTTCCAAGTTCAAAATGAAAATTAGTATTGTCAGCACATCTTCAAACAAAGGCTTTTTAGGACACTAGGCATTTATTATATAGTTAATGACCGAGGAGAAGGTTTCTCGTCGTCGACAGGCTCAGTTAACCCTCTCCCTGCTGAAG
>JAUTBZ010034337.1:0-19112 GCA_032361785.1 Lepetodrilus galriftensis
TGTGTGTGTGTGTGTGTGTGTGTGTGTGTGTGTGTGTGTGTGTGTGTGTGTGTGTGTGTGTGTGTGTGTGTAGTTTAGCTCAAAAATTCTTATTCAAATTTATTTACTAGTATACTACATTTCTTTGAGGTTCCCAACATATGATCATGTAGTACATGTAGAAATAATCATGTTATAAGACAATTCCTTTGACAATACACAGTACGGTATGTGTTCAACAAATCCCATCTCATGTTTTACAACTACCAGATCCCACGTTAGAATTCGCCATTAATTTTCCTGGGTTAAATGAGGGCATGTGTTGTACTCTACAACCATCCATCAAACTATTAATCCACATGACACACTACTACCCTGAACACCCGTGTCAAGCACAACCAACAGGCAGCTTGGCTCAGGTCCAACTGCCATATTTCAATCTGCTGCCGATCTCGAGCTGACTCTGAATAGTGCACTGATCAGTAACCCAGTCCATTGGTAACAGTCCAATGGCAGCGCAGTCAAGCAGAAGTAATGCAGTCTAGCAGCAGCAGCAGCGCAGTCAAGCAGCAGCAACAAAATACAACAGCAACAGTCCAGCAGCAGAAGTGCAGTCAAGCAGCAGCAGCAGCACAGTCAAGTAGCAACATAGTGGAGTATTAAAACAGTTAAGCAGCAACAATGCCAACATAGTTGGGCAGTCAAGCAACACCATAGTCAAACAGCAGCAACACAGTTCAGCAGTCAAGCAATAACATTTAAGCAGTCAGAAGTAACATCCAAAGAGATACCTAGTTGAACAGTAGTATAGTAAAGTAATAAAACAGTCAAGCATTAACACAGTTAAGTAACATTACAGTTCAGCTGTAACATAGTCCAGCAGTAACATAGTCAAGTGGTCAAGCAACAATACTTGAGCAATTAGACAGTCAAGAAGTAACAGCCAAGGATCAAGTAACAGTCGAGCAATAGCACAGTCAAGCAGCAACATAGTTGGGTAAGACAGTTCAGCACCAACACAGTTGAGCATCAGCATCGTCAATCAACAGCACATGCATTTGAGCATTATCATAAGTCAAACAAAAATACAGTCCATTAATGAACAATACATTGAAAATTGAGTAACAACACAGTCAAGCATTGACAAAATTGAACATCAGTACAGTCTGTAACTGCTTAAACAAAAATTACAGCTGACCAGTTGAGCAGTAACCTGGTCTAGGAGCAACAAGTCTTGCAGAAACAGAGCTGAACAGTCTTGCAGAAACAGAGCTGAACAGTCTTGCAGAAACAGAGCTGAACAGTCTTGCAGAAACAGAGTTGAACAGTCTTGCAGAAACAGAGTTGAACAGTCTTGCAGAAACACTGTCGATTAACAGCACAATCAAGTAACAAGCCAGTCAAACATCAACATTTGAGTAACAACAGTCAAACGGTCTTGCAGCAATGCAGTCAAACAATTGAGCATCAATGCAGTAAAGTATGACAGCAGCACAGCCAATGATTAGCAACAGTTGCAGAATACAAATAGTTGCCAGTTTGTTTAATAAATACAGCAGACCAGCTTGTTTACTCTTCTCTCAATATGAAATGCTCTAGTTAGCGTATGTCCTTGGCTGCCCATTCTTATATCCGGTTATTTACATGGTGTGTAAAGTAAAACATTTATGTTTGTTGTTATTTACATGGAATGCAAAGTAAAACATTCAAGTTTGTTGTTATTTACATGGAATTTAATGTAAAACATTCAAGTTTGTTGGTATTTACATGCAATGTAATATAAAACATTTATATTTGTTGTTATTTACAATACTTTATATGGAGTATAATGTAAAACATGCATGTTTATTGTTATTTACATATAATGTAATATAAAACATCCATGCTTGTTGTATGCTTGTAGATATTGATAACTAGTGAGACATGTGGAAAAAGTAACTGGTGGTATAAAGTATTTGTGTAGTCAAAACAAATGCATATATTGTCAGGTAAAACTTCACTAGACCACTATGTAAGTCAATGATCTATGGTAATATACATTTAAAGTCAAAATCTAATCAATATGAATCAATATCAAGATATCGATTTCTCATTCAAAAAGGATTAAGATAAATAAAAAAATAGTGCAATGTCATTCTAAAAGTGATATCAGTGAGAAACCATCGCTCATGTCGGTGTGAGTCTAGTCTGTTTGTTATTGCGACGAGGCTTCCAGTATAATGAATGTGGTCTGCCTCAATGTAGTAGTAAGTTGTATTCTATTGAAAAATCAAAAATGAATCTATAAATGCTACTCATGGCACTAAGAATCAGAATAGTATAAACAAAAATATTTTAAATTAAAAACAAAACAACAAAAAAAACATTGAATTAATTCAATACAAAATCAGTTTATGATGGCTCACATTCCTACTTTTTTTTGTATAACTGGTGCCATAAAAACTAATGTTATCTACTAGTCTATTTTCTATGAATAGTCCATTTTAATTTCTATCACAGCAGATTTACATGTACATTGCCGACTCTTCCAATATCTCTGGAGATTTAGTACAGTAAACAATATCCAATATTAATATTTTCATAGCATAATTAAAACATTGTGACGTGTGGTATGGTAAAAAATATTACGTGCAAAATCTTGCTTACATTGTTGAAGATGACGTTGAGAATGTTGGATGAGAAACTCCAGATGACAATGACAGCCATAACAATAACATAATCTCGCCCCACTGTGATGATATTCTTTATCAATCATGTATATCTCAATACAAAACAATTACCAATGTATGCTCACCAAATTTAATTAAAGGCATATAATCACGGTTTGTTGACATATTTAAAGGTCAAACATATTTTACCTGAAAGTATATGTACGTTTAATTTGTCTACACAAGTATTTTACCTAAAAGTATATGTATGTTTAATTTGTCTACACAAGTATATTGGGCAACAAAGCTCCTATTGGTGTTAAATATTCTCATATCTAGCTGTATATTTTAATAATGAAGAATTTCTAAATATCTCCAGACTCTAGGTTATCTTCAAGAACATACAGATACAGGAAAAGGAATGGCACCAGATTCCTCAAACCAAGTTCCAAAATTTGGTAGAAATCTTTCCCAGAAAATATCTGCTGGCACTTATGGAAATTTATTTTATTGAGTATATTTCAGCAAACCTGCAAATATTTCCTTCCATAACAAAATCGTAATGTAGTATCGTTTCAATTCTAAAATTATGATATAGACCTCTTTTCACAAAAGTAATAAATATTTGTTAAAAAAAGAAATATTAGAACTGCATATTATTTTAAAAATATATTTGACTCAATATCACGGAGAAACTAACATATTCATGCACAGCAGATCAGCAATTCGTCGTCAGCTTTTAACACCAGGGCTTAAAAAGAGTGAAGAGTTAAAAGCAAATTTCCATGTCGTGTAGCATGGTGAATGCTTGCGTCCGTGCTATAAGTAAATACTTAAAGAGCTTTGATATGTCTCTGGTATGGGACATTGTCAATCTAAACACTTCTGTGTGGTAACTATGATGGTGCAAACACTAAACTACAACAGTAGTCTCACAAATTAGCATGCAGTCCCCACTACATCAATTCATTAAATCTATTCATATTATGTAATCGCCTCGAATAAATCCATTTTAAATATTGATCATATTGAATCACAATGATATTATTTTATGAACTTGTTTTCAGTATAGGCACAAATACCAACAAAGTTTCTACAGTTAGCAAATATGCATCCAGAATGTGATATGGAATTGTCTTTCTTTTCTATTTCTACAAATGCACATCAGGAAATTAATATTAAAAGCCCCCCTATTATGTCTTCTGTATTAGCCAAGACCACTCATCAATTTATGGCATTTCCAGTTGCCTGCAACTGCGAGAAGGTTAACATTCTCCATGCTGGATCAACAATTCTAAAACGGACATATTATTCTTGATACTAAACATGAACATGAAACACTGACCGAATAATTTACACATTGTTTAAATCTTCATCTCACAATAATTGTGCTTACAGCTTTTTAATTGTCCATTGCATTTCCCGAGACAAGGAACAATGGTCCTATCTGTGGATGATAATGACTTTGTTAAGTCAGTCAACATGCGACCATGGATATAAACTTACAACTCTTCCAAAAACAAACAGAGAGTCTACAGAGATCAAGCTTACTGTCTCGTAAACAAAATACCATTTTAAACAATACTGGATTCTTAAGGAAAAATGTGAAATATGATCGGAATGCACCTTTAAACTCCAAACTGGGAATTGCTATATCCAAATGGGAATTCCTGTCTGTTTAATTGCATGAGTGAGTCAACGTGTCAACATAGATATCTCAGTCAGACCTTTGTTATTGTTGTATGTTAGCATACAAGGTATAGCCATTTGAAACATGAGTAAACCAGATTTAAGAGAGTAGTAAACATGTATTTAACATTCGGATCCATTGTTTGGATTTAGTTTTCCATGATATTTAACATTTGGACCTATTGTTTAGGTTTTGTTTTCCATGAACTTATTTCAAGATGCTTGACAACGTTATTGCTTACCACCAGAGAACATATACCGGGTAGTCCGATATTGTTTGAATTTATCTTTCTTTCATTTTTATTGACTACCGGTAAATCTCCATGATTCATACTAAAAGTGAAAGAAAAAACAATATGAGAAAAATCTGTGATTGACTTAATCATATGCAAAGTAGTTTAAATAATTTATAATTTGATTTTGTTCTAAAAAATAAAGACGAGGAAAATAACTATATTTTATTCTTATTCTAAATCACGGAGAAGAAAAAATAATAGTGAAACCTGTGAGTGATATTATCATATGAATTGGAGTTTAATTAATGTATAATTTGACATGCTGTACACCCTATCTGGTAGCTTGTCGTATGGGTTCAAAATAATGAAGATAGATTACTGTAATGTGTATTGATAATTGATGTCAGGCCAGTGGATTTCAGCAGTGCTCAGAGGCCAAACTCACTGCAATTTACCAATATCTATTTCAAGGATCAAGCAGGTTTATAATCATACTATGAACGTACATGTAATTATTTACCAGTGTAAATTCATTGCAAAATATGTTTAAAAAATATAATATTTTATATGATTTACATTTTTTAAATTTAAGCCTCTCTCTCCTGGCTTAGACACAGGCGCTGTTCTTTAAAGGATCCCCAGCATGGAGAGGGTTAAAGTACAATGTCCTTCCAAAAAATTATAAAACAGCTAATATCGTAACTTTGAGATATAAAAATTAATGAAAGCATAATCCCCTATCAAAATTGTATACAACTGTCATTGATTTAGACAAAGAAATATTCATTAAAGCACCATTCCCTTCCAAAAGTATATATATAAAAATGGTAAATTATTTTGCAATCGAATGTAAACCAAAGTTGCATGTAGTGTAAGTACACACATAAGATTAAATACGTACAGTGTACTGGATACTATATTAGTACCGGGTACATGTGTATCAACATTCAATATACCAAGCCGACCCCTTTT
This sequence comes from Lepetodrilus galriftensis, assembly GCA_032361785.1. NCBI lineage: Eukaryota > Metazoa > Mollusca > Gastropoda > Lepetellida > Lepetodrilidae > Lepetodrilus > Lepetodrilus galriftensis. The sequence continues at coordinate 5,525 of JAUTBZ010034337.1, forward strand.
GTGGCTGTTCACATGAGGCTTCAAGCACTTAATAGAGTCAAAGGAACACACTGTATACACAGGTGCTGGTAGGAATAACTTATAGCATTGTTATGTTTGAAAAGTTGGAGAAAAAAATCCACCGCAACTAACATTACATTGAATAGGTTAACCACCTTTAAATACTACTGAAATATTGAGACCAGAATCTAATAAGCCTCACTTCTATGAGTGAGTGAGTGAATATGAAGTTTAACATCGCTGCGGGAATCTTTCACCCATTTGCAACCCTCACTTCTAATTTAAATAAGGTAGATAATAATTTAGAAAATGATCAATATTTTAAAAACTGATATTTATTGAATAAAGTGTTAAAAATATTTATATGATTTTTGTGAAAATTAACCCAATTTTAAGTGAAAAACATGGATTTGAATATAAGTGGTACCAAGACAAATCGTATCCTGATAACTGTGGTATCAAGATAGACTAAATATTAGTTATCAATGGAACAAGATAACCAATTATAGCTAGCAGTGATACCATACCAATATAGATGGTACCCTTACATACAGCTATTAGTGATACCCTGATAGATATTGTACAAAGACAGATATTGTTACATCTGCCTGAAGATTTTAAAAAAAGAATATATAAGAGTATATATATATATTTTTTATTAGAATCAAATAATGTTCCTAAAGAAATATTTAATTATTTTTCGACTCCAAAAAGATTACATATAAATATTGCTCCAGCGTTGCCCTTTAACCCTCTCCAACTGGAAATGCCTTAAAGAGCTGTGCCTGTGCCTAATCCAGCAGGGAGAGAGTTAACAGAAGCAATGCTCTGACAGTGTCACAGTAATGTCAAGGAAGGATTATAAGGAACGATGCATGACTCGTCACAAACGTTGCCACAATGATTGTGACAATGCCACGATTGTGCACAATCGATAACAAAACCCGCGCACATACAGCACTAAAACCGAATACCTCTGATTCTATAACAAACGTCTCGTTTCATTACCACAAACATTGACATTTTCATTAGAAAATAATGACTAATATTGACTCCATGCAGGCATTAATTCACATTAATTCACATTAATGCCCCGGGCATTATCACACCTGCAAACTTTGATCGTGGTAGTATAGTGCCGATGATTATAATAGAAGTATGTCTTTAATACTTTTAGTTTGTCTTTGAAAAAGGGTCAACATCATTTATACTATTGTGAATAAACACTAGTTGCGAATAGATAATAAAAATGACATACAAGTAGTTATGAAACAGGCGCCATGCCCATCCTGGGATTTGAACTCAAATTTGTCTAGACGTGAGTCTAACACTTTACCAACATAAGCTAAAAGTGTGCAGTATATTCTGAGAATGTCTCATTATTGATGCAAAGTGGGGTAATAGACAATTACTAAAGGGTAAGGGTCAGAGATAAAAACTAAGTGTTGAATAGAAACAAGAGAATTCAGAAAATACTAGATCTAGAAACAATAGCCAATATAAAGCACAGTAGTCGAGTGGTAGCAAGTCTGTCTTACAACCTGGAGGCACTGGGTTCTAGCCTAGCTCTTGACCGAAGTACTTAGATCTACACTGATCTAGTCCACCCAGCCGTAAAATGGGTAACCGGCAGGATGAGATAAAATTGTGAATGTTAACCTTCTAGTGTCTAATGGCTGCTTGGGTTGTATATACTCACCAGGGAGTTGAGAAGGTGAAATGGATGCTAAATGATCCATTGACCAAGGTAATAGTGCTTTTATTTATTTATTTATTTATTTAAAATGTCATTTCCAAAATCTACAGAGTAATTCTTTTTCTGAGCATATCTTTCTGATTTTACTATCATTTATTAATTTATCATATTTCATATTTATTTTAGGAACAATGCTTATATGATAAGCTCTTCACACCATCCCGGATGAGGTTATATTTATCGTACAGATCACTGTCAGTGGAATGTCTGTAGCACGTGGACATTTCCCTGTATATAGCATTGTCAAGTACTATCTACAGGAAGTAAACACCAGATAGCTCAGAAGAACATACTTAACTAAACCTTTGTACTGGGCACATGTATGTACCGTTAAACAATTTATTACATTTCGAGAGTCGGGTACAACATGCGATTGACGTCATTTTTTTTGTCACATTGCCAACGAGTCAATGGCAACGGTTCTCTGTCTTCAACACACGCAGAATTCTGGACCAACTTTCAATAAGCAGTATTGGCGGTTGACGAGGCTATCCCTCTCGACCAGAGCAGTAAATGCCCAGCATTGATTACAAGCAGACGAAAATAGACACGCATGAATGAACCCCATGGCAGGTTTTTGTCTTGAGAGTGAATGAAATAAATCTGCAAGAATTTGCTTTGTAATGCTGCAGAACAATGCATTGGTAAATAAAAAATAAAAATAAAATAAAATTTTGTATCAAATTGCGTAGTGCCTCATAGTATTATATTCTGTCTTTAAAATACAGCAATAAAATTATAGTTTTTATGTTCGAGCACATAATGAAAAGCATATGTTAACATCATAAATGCTTGTTTTATGTTGTTTTATACACACGTGTGTGTGTGTGTGTGTGTGTGTGTGTGTGTGTGTGTGTCAGCGTATGCATGTGTGAGTGCATGTGTCCAATTGCATGTGCATGTGTATATGTAATGGTGTAAATTATGAACTAAACTGAAGTAGAGATCGAGATAGAAATGACAATATTTAGATGACCAATTCTGACATCTGCCCATTTAACGCTCTTACTTCTCCCAACAATACAATCTTTCACACAATACACAATTCAATTATTTTTTTAGTGATAAATTAAAAAATAAGGGAATATAAAACATAAAACAAATAATATTGTTTTGGGGTATGAAAAGTGTGCACTATACACAGGAAATAACGGTACCTTCTTCTTCTGCTGGTCCTTCTGGCTATGGTTCTTGACGTGTTTCCGCAGTGAGGAAGGATCTGTGTATCGTTTGTTGCATGCCGGGTACTGGCACGCATATGGCTTCTGTAATAGTAAAATAATAATAATAAGTAATTTACATAGCACCTAGGAACTAGACTAGCTCAATGGACCGAAAAGAGGGACATGGACATTTGTACTGATCATAAAATTATTTTGAACTGATCATAGAATTATTTTGAAGGCAAATAAAATGTTGACACTGTAAAATTGAGATTCTTTAACCTTCTCCCTGCTGAATAAAATCAAAGTGTTCTATTTCTGCATGTCACCAGGCAAGTTAACTCACCTTCAGCAGGGAGAGAGTTAAAGGAACACAAGCTAAAAAATTATGTAAAAATATTAAATTTAATAAATTTCGGATTGCAGTTTGATGTTCTTCTCTCGCCAATGTGTTAAGAATAATTCCATTAAAATAATTTGTCTTCCCCCATTTTGTTTCGTGTAAAGGATTTTCCTACTTTAAAGTTTGTAGATCTGATATTTCAACATTGACTTTCATGAATTCTATTCAGTAATAATAAAACTATCTAACTAACTATTTTACTTTATTTTCAATAAATATTGACTCGATTTTCAAATTAAATTGGATATAATTACAAATCAGAATCCAGGTTGGTATCCAGGGTTCCACTTAGGTTTCAATTTTTGAGAGTCCCGGGGACAATTTTTGTTAATAAAGTGCGTCCAAACTTGCAATTTGTGTGTATGGGACGCAGGATTGCGCGTTCGGAAAAACCCTGGTATCAAATACATTTAACAATCAATGGAACAATGAACCTATTTGTTTAAAAGATTGGGGAATTGATTATCAAATTATCAAATATAAGCTTGACAATATTCTCTGTCCTTTTCCCCTAATGGCACAAATCAAGGAATATCACGATACAAGTGAATACATGTTCTGAGAGTAGTAATTTGAGGAAAACACTATACATATTGAAGAGCATGTCATTACACATTACCTGTTTGAATCAAAAGACATTATTTACACCCCGGATATACCTTCAAAACCCAGCTCATGCATGGAAAAACACAGCGAATGCATACAAAAACACTGCTCATGCATAAAATGTTAACGCAAATTAGTTTTAAGCCAGGCTATTGAATCTGACGAGAGAAAAAAGAATCCATACCGTACGTAAATGAACGAGTTTTATTAAGAATCGCTCGTGTGTGAATTTGTACCACTGACCCCTGTGATGAAATCACACCTCGGCTATTATGATGGTTTTGGTGTGTAATTATGGGAAAGGTTCTGATGTGGTATATTCGACAAGTATACAAGGCGATTGTTTACGCGGTGCACTGTCATCATCAAAGGGGTATACACGTCGGCGATCGCTATCACGCCGTTATCAGATGGTAAATCACGGTACCGACCAACCAATCAATCCGTCATCTTTCTCTCTGACCGTTCAGGTTGTCACATACTTAAAGCCTATCCCTGAAATGTCCATAGTTAAGTGCTATCTGTTATCAAATATCTTAAGACCGGGGATTTATGGTCTACCTACATATCAAACAAAGGATAGCAGCTTTATCTAGCGTCTAATTGATTTAGCTCTCAATACAAAAAGGTTACAAAATGACCAGTGGTCTAAGAATAATCATACCATGTTATTTATTGCTAAGGAATAATTATACAAGATTATTCATTTCTATTATAAGGAATTATTATACAATGCTGTTAATTTATACGGAAAAATTATACAATATTATTTATTTCTGAAGAATTATTATACAGTCCTAATAATTTATAAGGAATAATTGTACAATATTATTTATTTCTAAAGGAACAATTATATAATATTATTCATCGCTAAGCAAATACATTTTCCTGTGTTTTTATTTTTTATTTCTATAATTTTGACATGGGGTTCAAATACAGTACTGGTAAGTGGTTATACATGGATAAGCCCAAATCTAGATGAAATATAAGAGTAATGTAGTCTAGTATTACAATTTCCCATTGGATAATTTCTAATTCTTTGATACATGATCTTTCTAAATATTTTTCTAGAATTTCAGAATTTTTGACCAATTTGAAAATGAAATTAAGTGAAATAAGATTTTTAAAAAGTCTTCTATTTTTTCCTACTAGAATTTCAGGATTTTCTGAATTCTTGAAAAATATGAATATGAATTAAAACATTACTATTTTCAAAAGTGGAAAAAAATGGTTCAGCCATTTGAAACTTTCTTACGACCAGCCTAAGAACAGTTCTTAATGATTCTTATAGTACTGTTCTTAGCAAAAATGTTTGTAAGAATGTTTCGAGAATAGGCCTTCAAATATGTAAGCCAGGGAATCAAATAATTATAGCCTTATAAAAAATTTAAAAATTAAATTAAAATTAAAAATAAAGTAAAATAAAGTATCCATGAAGCGGGACTCACCGTGTCGAGATGTGTGCGTTGATGTTTGGCGCGGTCTGAGGAGTTACTGAAGGCCTTGGTACATCCAGCATGCTGACACAGGTATGGCCGCTCTCCAGTGTGTGACCGTAGGTGTATCTTCAGATTCTCCAGACGAGAAAACGCCTTATGACAACCCTCAAACTGAAAACAGTAACACAGTCTGACTTTAAAAATAAAGTTTGTCAGATTCTCCAGACGAGAAAACGCCTTATGACAACCCTCAAACTGAAAACAGTAACACAGTCCGACTTTAAAAATAAAGTTTGTCAGATTCTCCAGGCAAGAAAACGCCTTATGACAACCCTCAAACTCAAAACAGTAAAATAGACTGACTTAAAAGAAATATCAAATAGCAGGAGTATATTTGGGATTAAATTTTAAAATTTGGCTTTTAAAATACCATATAGCTAATTTTATATATTTTAATATTATTTTTGTCATCAAACAGTGAAGCACATTTCTTACCATTGTAGTTCCCTAAATTCCCATTGTGCCCTTAAATTATCATCATACATATTAAACTAATATCTTTGGTTTGTCAGTACCAGCTCACAGGTTTACTGCAACATTCAGCACTACAGATGTTGTGGGCTTCCTCCTGTCCTAAACTGACAAGCCGTGATATACTAGTAAGTGATAGAATCTTGAAAGCCACAATTATAAAATACAATAAAATAATAATAATAAATAAGATTATACCAACATCTCGATCATGTATATTACATAACAATATACCGTCTTCTCTTAATCTCTAAATATCACAAGATATCCTGGTTTTGTCAGATCCTTTTATATACCTATATTATATACATAGAACTATCACAGGGGCCATTGACCAAGCTAATTTATACACCCTGATGACAACAACATCAATCTTCGACACAATAAGGACGCACAAGGTCGACTATGTCCGGCCCCAATATATAGACTACTGGGTCCTATATCTACACATACTCATAGATCCCTTGTCACAGATAACCTATTGGCAAATATACTCCATATGATTTGTAGCTTACATACCTTATATTAGTCATATTTGAATACAAATGGCTATTTGACAGTGACACATATGTTTATGAACCAGCCATAGAAAGGTTCGGATTAACTGAGCAACATCTGCAGGTATGGCCGATTGCGCTCAGAACAAAGTGGAAAGTTTCCGTTATAGCGGGAATGGGTGAAAGGCATTATGGAAATGGGCAAAAATCTCACAATTTATTCTCAACTTTAATAAATAAATGTAAACACTTTCAGTGTTATGGACTGACTAATTATACCAATGTAGCTGGGTGTGATATAAGATGGTCCTACTGGTCTCAGCCAGCAATAGAAACTTGCCATTAAAACTTAGTGGCCCAAATGATGATACAAATAACAAATGTTTACAAAAAAACATGAATTTCTACAGGCCCTTAGGATACCTTAGGATACCTTAGGATACCTCTAGCATTGGAAGAAATGGCCTGAGCCAGCAGGACAGCAATAATTTTGAACACTGGTCTCGGCCAGTGGGGTTACGCCCTTTGGCTCAATCAGTATAGAGGCATCGCATGATTACACCGCCATATTGAAAATCTACCATTTAGGTACAAGCATACATCTCAATTCCAAGATGTCGAGAAATTGTCACGATTAACAGCAAGGTTAACATAAGTTTATACGACAGAGTTTAGTACATTTCCAGACATTTTGTTGGGGCTGTTGTGATAAGTAATAAAGCAAAATATAAATAACCAAGTGTCAAGTGAATTAGAATGTTCTTGAGCCCTAAACTTAACATGTTAAACATGAGTAAATTAAACTTGACTCTTAAGAAAAATATGGAATATTGAAATATGTATACAAAAAAATAAATAAATAATAATTTCACGAATTTAAATAATCTGTCATTGGTTCCATATTTGATTGGCTACGGGTCAGCTGCCGGTATGTCATATATCACCCTCATTCATCCCCAGAATACCACTGGTGCTTCAAGCGTAAACACAATATTATTATATGTTTATTAACTGTATTGAACATTAGGACATATTAACTATACAGATTCTAAAAAGTGCTGATGCATTGTCGTAAGTTCAATCAAATGTCGTCACACCACTTATACAAGCCATTTTTTATTTTGTATGAGTTTGAGCAATGGGTTTGGTTCAGCCATTCAATGTAGGCATCCAAGCATAGAAGCCATGCTTTGTGAACAAGCATTAAGCAAAACCATGGAATGGCAATATTGTGATAGCGCCACCTGATTGACAAGGGGAGACAATGCAAATCATGTCATCCAGTAGTGAACTTGACCAGACCAGATTCAGCCATTAAACACCAACATTTGTTAGCCACGGTACGAATGTGTTATTGTCCTACTTTGCATAAACATGACATGGTCTCAATTTCAACCGAGTGTGAAACTAGATACCACATGACTCATATTCCGTTGTCTAGTTTTTAACTGAGGAGTCGTTCAAGCCATGCCTTCATGTTATGACTTGCATGTCTTCGTCAATAGCATGATTGTCACCAAATGATAATCAATTTCTTACGTTTCCACTGATTCACACCCTTTGTCCGACTCTGTCAAAGAGACATGATCTACACATTTATGTAGCCATAAAGCTAATGTATTGAGAGTATGGACTGTATGCTATGGTTGACGATTGCTTGATGATTAACTGAACAGAATTAAGAATCCGAGCCCTCGGTTCTCACAGATCCTTATAGAGTTGTGGGATTATCATATTTCTAAAACCCAATTTATTACTTACAGGAGATTTCTGCAATGTAACCTAATTATAGATCATGCAAATATTCATATCCATATTCATATTAATATAATATTATTATTATTATTATTATTATTATTATTATTATTATAGTTGGAGATGGCCCAAACAGCAGTGCCTGTATCTAATCAAGCAGGTAAAGGGTTAAATGGGCTCTAAAAATACAAATTACATTTACTTGGCATACATAATTTGTGTACCTCCAGAAATCCTGTGAATGCTTCACAGAATAGAGGAAGTAACTGACACAGATCTATGACGTAATTTGTGTACCTCCAGAAATCCTTTGAATGCTTCACAGAATATAGGAAGTAACTGACACAGATCTGTGACGTAATTTGGAATACAACATAGAAATGTTATCTGGCGTTATCTTCCATTCAACATTCTGATCAAGAATCCGAACTATCCCACTCTCTATATCATATGTAATTGAATGAAATAAGGGACATACCTTGAGGGTATTCTGAATGTGAATATCTGGACAAGACGTTATGAAACGTTTTGAGTATGATTTAATTTGCATGCCCAAGCTAAACCTTTACATGGGGATTTGTGAGAAAATGTTTTTAAATCATATGCAAAAACGTATATCGTAATCTCAGGGCTTGGTTGCTGTATGCCTTGAAAGTAAGATTCCATCCTAGCAATAATTTAAAGATAGTACTTAGATTAGTTTAATTACAATAGAAAACATTGACAACCTAGCAGGATGTCAGTAATAATTAATTTTAACCCTCTCCATGCTGGATTAGGCTCTTTATGGCATTTCTGGTTGCCTCCAGCATGGAGAGAACTAATAGCTGCTTGGATGTACAAAAGATCTGAAGAATGACAGAGATGTGACAGTCTGAATTATAAAAGGAAAAGTATAGTATATATACATAAAATAAAACTGATTTCTCACCGTGCACTTGTTGGGCTTCTCCCCTGAATGTACTCTCATGTGTATGAGGAGCTTGTACCTGGCGTTGAACGGCCGGTACCTCCTCTGACAGCCCGCCCAGAAGCACGTGAAGTCCTCGCCTTTCCTCTGGTCGATGTGCGCCTTCTCTAGGTGTCTCACGAGCTCCTCCTGCTCCTGGAACTGCTGGTTGCAGTCGATCCACCGACACACCTGTCTCTCCCCGTTGTCCTCCTCGAAGTCCTCCGACTTGCATGTCTGACCTTGACCTTGGGCCGAGCGGTCGTGGAGGAAAAGACCTTGCTGAGGTTGCTGCTGTTGCTGCTGATGCTGCTGATGCTCCACGGCTTGGTCGTAAGGAGGAGGAGGTCGAATCTGGACACTGCTTTCCATGCCATTGTTCATGCTGGTACTCATACCATTGTTCATACCATTGTTCATACCACCGTTCATGCTAATACCGTTGGGCATGCTGCTGCTGCTAATTCCATTGGACATGCCGTTGGACATTCTGTTCGGCATGCCGTTGGACATTCCGTTGGACATTCCGTTGGACATTCCGTTGGACATTCCATTGGACATTTCATTGGACATTCCATTGGACATTCCGTTAGACATTCCGTTGGACATTCCGTTGGTCATGCCGACGCTCATACCACTGGTGTCCATACCACTATAGCCCTGTCCTTGCTGCATGGGCTGCTGGGAAGAGGGCGGGATGTTGCTCTGGATGCTCTGATTGGTCTGCATGTTGAACAACGCGCACTGCTCAATGTACGGAATCTCGTTCTGAGGAGCCACGTACTGATTGGTCATCAGGTCCGGGAATCCGTGGCTCTCTGGCGGCCCCATGTTGAAGAAGTCCGTGGCTTCCTGCTTGATTCCGTTGGACACTGAACTCTGCGGAGTGAACCCGCTGAGCCTGTGTCCACTGGAGCCCGATGCGGAGTACGGGCTGTTCCGCGCGTACATGTGACAGAACGATCCCGGCATCATCCCGGGTTGCGGGGACGCGCTCGTCGACGACCCCCGCGACCCGTTGAGGATGGTAACGAGCGACGTGGGCGAGATCCGGATGATCTGGTTGAGGTCGAGGCCGTCGGAGAACGACGGGGATATGGAGAGGGCGCGTTTGTTGGACGCTCGTCCGTAAATGTTCGCCGAGTTCCTGGGGCTGGTGAAGCTGGACAGAGACGGGGACATGTCCACTTGGTACGGGGACAAGTTGCTGCTATGGTACTGGGAGATGGCGCTGCCTGGGGCGTGGTAGTTGTCGGAGTCGCTCCCCGCCATGGATGCCGTCCCGGTGGGGGTGACCCCAGGCAGCGGCTTATAGTGGTTCCAGTCCTGGGGTTTGGGGATGGCCGGTTCCAGGAACACGTTCTTGTCCCCGTTGTTACTGAAGCTGCCTGGTGTGGACAGTGTGTGCCGGTCCGAGACCATGGACAGAGCCGGAGTGCTGACCCCCTGCCGTGGACTCACGCTTGACCGGATGCTGGACACGTCGCTGGGGGTGGGTGTGGACGTGCCCAGGTGGTTGGGGAGGTTCAGGTTACCCCCCTTGGTAAAAGGTTGCCGGATTCCGTGCCCGAAGCTCGGCATTGCGGCTCGGTTCTGTCCGAGTGGAATGCACTGAGGTCCATAGCTAAATGAGTCTGGAACACAAGATAATAACAATAATAACAACAGTAGTAATAACAATAATAATAACAATTCTAATAATGGCAATAACAATAATAGTAATAATATCAATAATAACAACTATAATGATGATAATAATAATAGCAATGATAATAATAATAACATTTTATTTATGTTTTTGTTCAAATTGGGGTTTAGAGACACTTTCTAGATTTGTTCACTTATATCACAGTTTGTCAATCTTAGGACGAAACTCGCAACATCTGTAGCACTGAATGTTGCAGTAAACCTGCAAGCACCTACTGGCATTGCCACTCTACAGTCAGTGCATCCCATCAATATTGCTACTACTACTACTACTACTACTACTACTAAATAATAATAACCGAACACAAATCTGGAACACAAGTTCAGCAATTAATTACTATGACATAGATCATGTTTATTATTATTATTATTATTATTATTATTATTATTATTGTCATTAAACCCACACTCAAATCCTATTCTTGTCCACTGAGTGATTTATTGTTTTACATCACAGCAGGAATGTTTCACCCATATTGTACAATAATCTTGTCATCTAAATGCACATTCAAATCATATTTTTGCATAGGGTTAATTCTTTAAGCCAGTGAAATGAGCATGAATATTTGTGTAGCTACCCTATGTGATATATAATGCCTCTATTGGTTTCTGCCAGTGGGGTTACTAAGTCTAATTGGCTGAATAGGTACAGTGTTGGACTCACAATCCAGGTCACTGGGGTTTGAATCCCAGTATCGACATAAACCTGTTTCATTTGTATAAACTGGAAATGTTTTGTTAAAATATTTTAAAACTATTAATTTTTAATTTTCTACATACCGGTATATCAATTTACCACTATACTACCACCCATCCCACAATTATTATAGTATGAATAAGGAGGTAATTTCATAAGTATATTTCTAACAGTTAAGAGAATTGTACAAGTTATGTTTTCCACACCATTTCAGTTAAATGTTGAGCAATATGCTAATATGGTGAATGAAAAACCTGCAAGAACTATGTATTGTGGAATAAATGTGAGTAAATTGACCTGAAAATAGCCATGACAACGTGGAGTAAGAATTTTAACAGTTTTATGCAACGACCTCACAGTTTGTGCGAAGAAAACGAAAACCAACTGGTTAAGTATGACATGTCCTCTGTATGTACAGAGCTCTTGTAGTATCCTTTGTACTAAGATGAATAATATCTTATCATTTTCCAGCTAACAAAGTAACGTTGCAGCACTAACTAAGCTACAATGCTACACTTTGGTTTCAAAACATTGCCCCAACATTCAAATGAATTTTATGAAAACATTGCGTAAAACCTACTAAATTAATTAATGTTAAATGTTTTCTCAAATGCTGTTTCTCAAATATTTTTCAAGATAATTTTCACAAAATATAGGTACGTTTGATCACTATGTTAGAAAACAGTGGATTAAAACATTTCAGTAAAATGTTTATAAAATATTTTTGTAATGTTATACAAAACTACAATGAAGAACGGTAAAAAAATACATATTATCAGGTTAGTTTTATGTGTTATCAGTGTTACTGTTGGCACCATATTTTTTAGCTAGGTTTTATATCTTCAATAATGTTTGACGAAAAGTTAGAAAGTAGAGGAGATTAATATATACATATTAGGTCCCGAGATTACGAAACATTTTGAGTAAGATTTCATGCTCAAGCTCAGATTTTATATGGGGATTTGTGAACAAAACTTTGAATTGAGCATGAAATTCTATTGGAGTTAACCCTTTCCCTAGGACAGCAAGCTATATCATAAAAATAAATCGGATATCACAATAGGAGAATAAACTTGGCTGCATTTAATATTGAATACTGCATTCGTAATTAAAATGCATGTAATATTATATAAACATCATCATTTCAGAATGTTTATCAAAATGATATTGTTATAGCAATGTACACAGTGCAGTAACACATATATACACTATGATGACAACAAACAAATGCATTAACCAGACGTGGAACATGAATTGAATACCAATACCCTCAGATATAATATTCGCACTGCACCCTATGAGCTTTCGCTATTCAGTCCCATAGATGTACTCTAAAGCTTTCGGAGTGCATTCAACACATAAGTAAAATGTAGATGTACGAATAATGTCTTTGAGAAAGAGTTGTGACGTTTGCACGGGTCAAGGGGGGAGGGGGGGGGGGAGGTGAGGAGGAGCTGACTCACAATACGACGGCGCTATCTTACTCAAACATGAAGCTAAAAAGTCACTCAACATTTTCCAATGACTGGATCAGTTTCACTGAGTCTGTCTCCTAAATTACGTATATCTTTAATAATGTTTGAAGGAATGCAGGCTGGAGAGTAGAGGAGATTAGTATAGATATAATGTATATCATATATTCTATTGAAGTTGAACCTTTAGTTAGGACATTAAACCAAATAGAAAAACATATCAGTGGAGGTTATCACAATAGGTAAGGCATATACAATTAGATACCTATAAATGACAAATTTAATATGTAATTTGTATTATTGGATTAAATAGTGACCCACTGTTATCAACATGTCTGTCGATATATTTCACATACATGTATTAATAAATATTTGTATATCATAGTAGATGACTAAAATGTTTATATATGTCTGTAAAACATATATTTATGTTTTAACATGTTTCTATATTGTATTTCTATTTATCTATGTTTAATACACATATAAATATTTTTTAAATATTTGCATACTAAATTAGATACATATAGCATTGTGCAATGAAATCAGGAATTTTTCAAGCCATTATTTTCGTATGAAATAATCAACACATTTCATTGAGAATTTGCAACATGCA